>CM042256.1:29754188-29891688 GCA_023566225.1 Romanogobio albipinnatus
TTAGTTTCTTAGTCTCTTATGCTCACTAAAACTGCATTTATTTAATCAAAAATGCAGTCATATTGTGAAATATTACAATTCTTTCTATTAACTTTCTATTTTAATATATTTTATAATTTAATTTATTCCTGTGAATTTATCAATGAGATCATTAATATATTAATGAAGAAAACAATGCTTGATTTACTGGTTTCAATCATTTTGAAACTTAAGTATTACACACTTAGTATTAGACACTGATGCAACATGTTGTGACATAAACATGCATTATTTCAATTCATAATATGAATAAATTCAAAATTATGGTCTCACAGAACTGCTGGATGCAGCGCTGGAAGAGGAAGAAGGTGGCACTCTGATTGCCAGGAAGGTGGGCGAAGCTGTTCAGAACACATTAGGAGCGGTAGTCACTGCCATAGACATCCCTCTTGGTGAGTTCTTCACTGTATTTCACGGTTTTATGAGCCTATGAAAATATTAACATGACATATATGAATTCACACTGGAAATACAGTTGAGTGTCAATCTATTATAATGTTTTTTATAATTAATAGATTATATTAATACACGTTTAAAACCTTTAGCTTGTTCAACCTGTTCTGTGATCTTAAGGTTTAAGCAATTTTTCATAATCATAGTTACATACTTGCACTAGGATATCAGCATGATCAAATGCACCTGTGCATTTACCAGGTCTGGTAAAAGATGCCGCCCGTCCAGCATATTGGGTCCCTGACCAAGACATCCAGTGTTGCTACCAGTGCCAGCGTGAGTTTAATGCCCGTCTCTCTATCCATCACTGCCGTGCTTGTGGACAAGGAGTATGTAACGACTGCTCCCCTGATCGCCGGGCCGTGCCCTCCAGGGGTTGGGACCATCCCGTGCGGGTGTGCATCACCTGCAACCAAAAATCTGGAGAGCTCTAGCAGAACCGAACATCACTCCGCATTATAAGACACCCCCATATTTGTGGCTACAGTGCTTCAGTACAGGTTGGGAGGGAAGAAGTGCTGCTCTCAAACTGATAAATCCTATTGGTTGTTGAAAACAAGAGGAACATCTCTGCTTTTTGCCCCTACATTTCATTCACGTCATGCTCCTCAACTCTACATAAGCTGTTCAGTTTAACATATGTAATAGCTTACATATTTTTTTCTTTCAAAGGTTAAATCCATCAGGAACATAAATGTGTCAGACCCTCGACAATCCTTGTCTACCATGCAATACGTTATCTGTGGGCAGGCCCAGATGGAACACATTTTTTGGGGGGGAAATCTGCAAAATGGGCTTAAATGTGGTAGAAAAAAAGTGTTAAACATGCTTTAAGGTACAAGATATGAATTATGGGCTTTCCATTTCTGTGGCTGCAGATCCATATGGGCCTTCCTGTGGGTAAAGGCAGCTAACATAAGGCCTCTACAGGAGACATTAGACTGGTGCACAAATATTATTTACCGTCCTGTTGTGTTGCTCAATTCTCAGTTTTACGAAAAATTTACAGTCATTTTGCTTTTAAAATACAAAGTTGTCCATATTGTTTTGCATTCCTTTACCCTCAAAGAAACCCTAGTGTAGATTTTAGATTCATTACTGTTTGTCTCAATTATTTGCTGCCTATTTTGAAGCTGATCTCACATGATCGTGCTAAACTATCTGATATTGTTCAGTATAATTCAAAGACTTCTTTATCATTTATTTTAAATGTGTGTACTCGAGGAGGAAGTTTTTGTTTGGTTTTCAAAACGGACCTTTTAAATGAATCACTACCACTGTTGCCGAATCAAACGGCATAGTTAATCCTAACACAAAGCCATGATGAAACCGCACAAATGATGTGGCTCTTCTGTCAAGAGACGCCAATCCACATGAATCATTATTATTATTATAATAAATATTATATGGAAATTGTTCTTATTTAGCCCCTGGTATGTGTTATGATCACTGTCAGTAAAATGGATTTCTTGGCCCAACAAACACTCATTATGTAGAATACACAGGTTATCATAGACTCTGTGAGGCATTATGTGTGGATGACCGAACATGACTGACACAGACAAAAGAAACATGAATATCATTTTATGTCCTTTGCACCTTGTATGCCAATTAAATTAAACTTGAGGACCTCTAAGAGTGTGGCTTACATATAAAAATGAGTGAATAAATGCATTTCAGTTCTTAAAGCGACAGTTCACCTTAAAATGAAAATTATGTCATTTATTCACCATAAAGTTCTTACAAACCTCTGACTTATTTCTTCTATAGAACACAAAATAATTTTTTATTATTATTAAATGAGTTAAATTCAAGTTGAGATTTGAACTAAAGATACAGATAAAAAAAGTTTGGATTTATTTTGAACAGTGATGAATAGTTTCCCTTTTATCTTACAACAAGTTCCAGCATATTTCAAGTAAAATGTTTTTTTTGTTTTTTTCAAAAATAACCATAAAATTGCACTTTTAGGAGGTATGTTTCAAGTGGCTATATGTGACTAATGTAGATATATCTAAAGCTTTTTCAAAATTAATCTATTGATGATATAACAGACAAGCAAGTATTCTGAATCCCTCACAGTCTAATCTATATATTACTTAAAAAAAGAAAAAAACTAAAGGCAGATGGTACAAATGGCAACATTTCGGTCAGTAAGAACATGTAATTGTCAACACAGCAGCCTTATACTCCATTTCAGAGGGTAATTATCAGCACTGCTGACCCTCCAGTGTTAGCCCATCCTGATAGTCTTTGTTGTAAGAGTAGTAGTACAGATCATGACGAACGGCCATAAGGAGTCCAGGAAGTCCTCTACTACCACCCAGCTGGGAGGAAAACACCACATTTGGGATTGAGTCCTTCCCTGCAGGGTGAGGCGAGGGGATTGTCCTAAGGAGACGGCTGTCGCGAAGGCTCCAAAGCCGAGTGTAGCAGTCCTGACCCACTGCAAACGGTACACAGGAGATGTAGTATATGCATTACGAAACAACTAAACAAGCTCTACATGATCATTTGGGTTATACGAAAAACATGTACCAGCAAGAAGCAATCCTTCTGGTTCATTGACATGAACGGGTAGATAGGCGTATTCATTGTGGTGTCCTTCATACTGTTTGACGGACCGTTTAAGACGGATGTCCCACAGCTTAATCTGTTCAGTGACGATATGAAGGGAGAATAAAGATTGGGTAATTCATACCTGAGTGCTCTAAATATTATTAACTAAACTTATGTGGCAATTTCAGTTGTTTATGATAGACAGACATTGCCCAGCATGTCAGCAGCGAGGAGGTAGTTCTCATCTTGTAGCAGTTGGACCGAGGTGATGGCTGACTCCTGGTAGAAGCGGCTGGTCTTCCAACCGTGACTGCGACCCCTGTCACGCTGACGCAGGTCAATGCTGAAGATCTCTCCAGAGCGACAGCCGTTGAACAGCACAGGAGCCTAAAATACGAGGTACATGACAAGTGTCGCACAGATATCTTTGCTCACATGCATACACAGTAAGGCAAACAAAATTAAAATGTATAATAAAAATGTACAAAAACATTCCCATACAGAGTCACGAAAAAGGATTCCATGCAATAAAAAAATAACTTTATATAAACTAGATAAATGATGGCCATTAGTAAAAAAAAGAAAAGAAAATATTACGATAAACCAAAAACTACTTTTAAAATCTTGGGAAAGTTTTACAATCAAAACCTACAACAAGGTTCCATTTGCTTATTTGTCCATTATTTAATGGACCTGAGATAACATGAACTGTTGCATTTCATTAAAAGGTTAACAAATATTAATGAATACTGTGACAAATGCATTGCTCATTATTAGTTAATGTATTAACTAATATGACCTTTTTGTGAAACGGAAAAACTTTTTTTGTAAGATTTTTAATTATAATTCTGCTTGAACTTTGTATTTTATTATGCAAGGCTATTATGTTTTTCATGTTACATGTTTTCATGTGTACCTCATTAAAAAGGTTTACACAAAGGAATGTTACGTGTAAACCTTTTTAATGAGGTACAAATGAAAGAGCACCTTTAAATTATAGTCAAACTGGAACTTGGAAAGTAGGAGGATACAGGCAGATAAGTTATATATGGCAATAGGGACATGACGTAGACGGGACAAACATGTGCACTACCACTTGCACCATGACCCCGAATTGAACACAATGAACTTTTATTTTTCAGGCAATGCTCTCTTCTCACCCTTAGGGCAAACTGCTGAGCTAGAACATCACTTCCAGCGAGGTATGTTGCTCTGCGTCCAGTCACAGCATCCGTAACAATCACTCGGCGAGAAAGGCCTAGGTGTACATATAAATATATATATATATATATATATAGTCTAAAAAAAAAAAAAACACTCTCCAAATTTGGGGTCAGTAAGATATTATTTGTTTTAAGCTTTGCCATCACAAGAATAAATTACATGTTCAAATATATTAAAATACAAAACAGTATCATTATATAACATTATATAACATTAGTTAACTACATTAGTTAAAGCTACACTGTGTAACTTTTTTAGTTCATTCTTAGACAAAAAAACTTAGTTCTTTCCAAAATATATGTGCTCATTAATGTATATTTGCTTCTTTCAAGTAATAAAGTATTCTCGTAAGTTTATAATATGCCATTGAAAATACATACGGGTAAGGGGTTCGAATGGGGGTCGCCATGTTGCCCCTCCATCTTGAAAGTACATTAGCCAAAGAGGGACATACCCGTAAATTCAAGCTTCGCCTTTCGCGTTTTAACACTCGATGGCACCGTGTCGAATGTGAAGAGGGGGATTGCTGGATTGAACTGGAAGCCATGTTAATTTTGGACTAAATCGGCCACTGTAGGAGTTAAAACGAAATCAGAATTGGAAGGAACAGAAACTAATATTTACTGGATGGTCATAAACCTTTTCACCGCTAGATGGGGGAAAATATCACACAGTGTAGCTTTAACAAACGTAGCAACTTGAACTTCACTTATAAAGCATTTATTTATCTTTGTTAATGTTAATTTCAACATTTACTAATACTTTATTAAAACCTTGTTATCATTAGTTAATGCACTGTGAACTAACATGAACAAACCATGAACAGCTGGATTTTTTATTAACTAACGTTAACAAAGATTAACTTATGCTGAACAGAGGTGTTGTTCATGGTTAGTTCATGTTAACTAATGCATTAACTAATGTTAACTAATACAACCTTATTGTAAAGTGTTACCCTTTTTACTATATTTGTGATCAAATAAATGCCACCTTGGTGAGCATCTTCTTTCAAAAACAAACAAAAAAAATCTTACTAGCCCCAAACTTTTAACTGTAGTATAGTGTCCATTCATTCCAATAGCAAATGCAGAAATGTATACAAACTCGTACAGTATACAGAGACTCAGAAACTCACCAGTGCTGAAGGTTTTATCAGCCTGTGGGTTAAGACACCACGCACATGACCACGCTGTGGAGATCTTAAAACTGCACAGCATACCTGGTTGATCTGAAGAAAAACAAAAAAAATGTGTCCAGTCATTTCAGCTTAATACAGAGAAAACAAATAAATGTTTTATTAAAAAATGTGAGAGACCCAAAAGGTAAAGATTTTAACCTGGATTGAAGTTGCTGAAAAGAGAAGCAGGTAATAGGCTCACACAGCCTGGCGTCTGAGAAATGCCCACCAAACACAATCTGAAAACACTTGTCAAGAAACACTTCCTTACCAATTAGAGATGTTCATGACTATTTGGTGATTGATTAATTGTCAATTCTAGTGTAAACATGCAGGTATGATACAGTGACTAGTATAGTGAAATATGATATGCAGTATTTCACAATTCACACTTTTTACATGAAACATAAACATTCATACTAAACATGCTGTAAATGTATACAGAACATACATTGTGCCCCCCACCCCCCCTACGGTTTCACAATAAATCTCAAACATAACTGAAGCTTTAGTTTCTAGAATCTAAAATGTTTGAAGGATACAGAACATGTGAGTCTGTATGTGTCACAGAGGCCCAGCATACAGAGTTCACCTGAAAAAAAAAAAAAAACATTTCATTACAAATTCATTACTATGAAACATCTTGTTTTGTTTTGAGTTGGTGAAAGGAATTCATTTTAAACTACCCAGCTTACCTTGCGGTTAGTAAAATAAAGGTTATCGCACATCTCCACCGACAGAGAGCCTTTTCTGCAGCCATGGAAATTCATAATGCCGTACTTGCAGCCTCCGTGCGACACATCATTCACTGTGAAAACTCTCTCACAAGCTGAATCTGCCTAATAAGATGCATCCAGAAAAAAGGAACCACAGTCAGACTGTAAAACACAGTTACCGCCAAAACTTAATCTTCCTTCTGCTAGTTTTCCAAAAGAACATGCAACTGGAGGCCAAAACCTCCAGGAATACCTGCCAACAACAAAATTTCCATGAAAACAAAGACTAACCCCAAAAAATAGCTTTAATGTTCTTGAGATTCATGTCCTCAGCATAACAGGCCGTTTTTCCACTAAGAATACATTTAAATAGACTGAGTTGCCTCAGAAATCATTGTTTTCTTTCTAAGTTTTCCCCCACTAAACGAGAGGCTTACAACTATGAGATGAAAGTTGTCAGTGTTTGGGCAGGTGGAGTTGGAGCTCTGCACCTCCAGCCTGTGACGTTGCATCCCACTGACTTTCACTTCATGGATCAGCCTGCAAAATGAGAACAGCCTTGGGATCAAATTAATTTTGGGATCCAATTTTTGTTCCTGGTAAAACATCTATTAAAAGAAAATTGTATTCATAAAACATTACTTCATGCCATACCTAGAATAAGAGCTTGGGGGCAGCAGACCCAGATGTCTCTTCTGTAACAGCAATGCAGAATTCAGCCCAGTCCTAGGAGCTTTCTGAACATAATAGGGAGAAAGTTACATTTCAATAGACTTGATAAATCAATACAATAATTTATTACCTACAAAACCAAGGACCAGATATGCTTTTGCATAAAACATCAATAGACGTCTCTCAAAGAATGATGTTACAGCAGGAATTTAGTGCAAAAATGTAGCAGTGAGGAATGTCCAAATAAAATACATGTACGGACATATTCAGTACTTCCCCAGCTCACCTTCTTTGGACCATCATCCTCTGCAAGCAGTGCTGCTCTCTTTTTCTCCTCTTCCTTTTTATGGAGCCCTTCTTTTGTCAAAGGGTTACAGTTGTTGTGTCCAGGCAACAAGCGAAAGTAGCGGTTTTTCTCTGCGTCAAAGTAGAAGCCTGGCAACTCTATAAGGGATAATGGTTAATGGCTAAGTTAAATTATTTTTAACTGCTACAAACAGAAAGAAGTGCAGAGGGAAAATGCAAAGTAAAAGTTCACCTGGTGCAGATGAGGATGACGAGGATGATCCTGCATCACCTGCTGCGCTGTCAGACCTAGAAAATAACTGTTGTTATCAATGCTTGGTGGTAACAGCTAACATAAATACAATACAAGCCTGACTAAAAATAATCTGAAAAAAATGTATGGCGGTATGGGATTCCATCTGTACCAAAAATCAGTCGACTGCTTTCTACTATACATTTGTCCTTGTCAACAGTCATTGCCTACTTAGATAAATTAGTATATGTTGATTTGTATGCTCTCTGTTTATGTTCTGTCGTCCTTACTGTTTTGTTCCTACTTTTTCAGATAAACTAGTATCTGATGTATATGCTCTCTGTTTATGTCGTATTGCTATGTTGTCCTTACTGTCGTCTTGCTATGTTGTCCTTACTGTCGTCTTGCTATGTTGTCCTTACTGTCGCCTTGCTATGTTGTCCTTACTGTCGCCTTGCTATGTTGTCCTTACTGTCGTCTTGCTATGTTGTCCTTACTGTCGCCTTGCTATGTTGTCCTTACTGTCGTCTTGCTATGTTGTCCTTACTGTCGCCTTGCTATGTTGTCCTTACTGTCGCCTTGCTATGTTGTCCTTACTGTCGCCTTGCTATGTTGTCCTTACTGTCGCCTTGCTATGTTGTCCTTACTGTCGCCTTGCTATGTTGTCCTTACTGTCGCCTTGCTATGTTGTCCTTACTGTCGCCTTGCTATGTTGTCCTTACTGTCGCCTTGCTATGTTGTCCTTACTGTCGCCTTGCTATGTTGTCCTTACTGTCGCCTTGCTATGTTGTCCTTACTGTCGCCTTGCTATGTTGTCCTTACTGTCGCCTTGCTATGTTGTCCTTACTGTCGCATTGCTATGTTGTCCTTACTGTCGTCTTGCTATGTTGTCCTTACTGTCGTCTTGCTATGTTGTCCTTACTGTCGTCTTGCTATGTTGTCCTTACTGTCGCCTTGCTATGTTGTCCTTACTGTCATATTGCTATGTTGTCCTATTGCTATGTTGTCCTTACTGTCATATTGCTATGTTGTCCTTACTGTCCTATTGCTATGTTGTCCTTACTGTCATATTGCTGTTGTCCTATTGCTATGTTGTCCTTACTGTCGTCTTGCTATGTTGTCCTTACTGTCGTCTTGCTATGTTGTCCTTACTGTCGCCTTGCTATGTTGTCCTTACTGTCATATTGCTATGTTGTCCTATTGCTATGTTGTCCTTACTGTCCTATTGCTATGTTGTCCTTACTGTCGTATTGCTATGTTGTCCTTACTGTCATATTGCTATGTTGTCCTTACTGTCGTATTGCTATGTTGTCCTTACTGTCGTATTGCTATGTTGTCCTTACTGTCGTATTGCTATGTTGTCCTTACTGTCGTATTGCTATGTTGTCCTTACTGTCGTATTGCTATGTTGTCCTTACTGTCGTATTGCTATGTTGTCCTTACTGTCGTATTGCGATGTTGTCCTTACTGTCGTCTTGCTATTTTGTCCTTACTGTCGTCTTGCTATGTTGTCCTTACGGTCATATTGCTATGTTGTCCTATTGCTGTCAGAGTTGGGGAGAAGTTAACTACAAGTAGCTAAGCTACTAACTTAACTACATTTTCAGTAGCTTGTCAGTAACTCAGTTGCTTTTAAAACAATGTAGCTTTTCCCCTAGCTAACTTCTTTTTCCAGCAAGTAGCTGTGTAGCGCGACCAAAAGCTATATTCTGTTTTGTGTTTTGACGAGCCTGCAGTGCAGTGAAGCAGCACAGTGTTTTCTTCTTATTTGATCACATACCAAAATCATGCATTACCCCCATCTATTGTTTCATCGTGTATCTTGCGGCTTTACGGTTCACAGAGAATAGATCGTCTGATGATTATGTAAAGGACGTACAGGAGTGGGTTGATAACTTCACACGAATCAACTAGTAAAGGTTACACTTGATTTATACAAACAAAAGATTAAAACGCTGTCTGCTTCGAAGACTTCAAGCATATACAGGTTAATAATAGCCTTTTTAAATTGATTATCCTGCTAATATACATGCATGAATTTTTGTCTACTCCTGTGTATCAAAGTTGCTTATATTTTGTTCTTGCATTGATGGGACATGACATTTGTAACGATTTTGCACTTTGACAGTCAGTTTGACTAAATTTGAGTATTGTATATTTGGATAGTTTACAAAATAAAACTTTACTCTTATCATAATTGTATTGCATTGTGTTGTTTTAAACCCCAAACATTTAACTTAAAACATTCTTCATTAACAATTATTCAGTTATTTGTAAATATACAATTGAATTGTACAAAAAAAAATATCAATGTAGTTTCGATGTAACTAGCTACATTTTGGTGGTAACTTGTAGTGTATCTAACTACTTTTTCAGAAGGGTAGCTTGACTGTAGTTTAACTACTTTCATGTATAAGTAGCTTGTCAAACTACTGTTTCAGAGTAGCTTCCCCAACACTAATTGCTATGTTGTCCTTACAGTCGTCTTGCTATGTTGTCCTTACAGTCGTCTTGCTATGTTGTCCTTATTGTCGTCTTGCTATGTCGTCTTTACTGTAGCAAGTACCGTCTTTACTTGCTCGGTATTTACTGTCGTCTTGGTTGTCATCTTGCCTCTGGCTTTGGGTTTCAAAACTTTAGTATGAACACATGCACTGATCTGAAGAGATGGTTCACTCAAAAAATGTACTTACTCTTAAGTCGTTCCAAACATGTATGACTTACTATCTTCTGAGGAACAAAAGGAGATGTTCGCAGAATGCCAGCATCACTCACCATTTCACTTTGACTGCGTCATTTGCCCAAACAATAAGGCTGTCATTCTGCTTGACATCATCTTTTGTGTTCCTCATAAAAAGTCGAACAGGTATGGAACAGCATGCGGGTGAGTAAATGTTTCATAATTTAATTTGAAGCCGTGTCTATGTGAAAGGTGATAAGACTGCCCGTGGTAGTTACCTATATTCCTGCTCCTCGTGGGCTGAGCGGTGTCGGTGACGGTCCCTGCCTCTCGCTTCATATCCCCGCTTCATTTCTACTTTTCAGGAGTCATGCCAGTATATCTGCTAAATTAGATCAGATGTATACCTTTATATTTAAATAAAGAGGAAAATGTGTTTTATTTTTTGGTGTTGGAACATGAAACTAAACCTAAGCTTTTTGGAGCATTATTAAGAAAGTGACCACAGATGAAAAACACTGATTTGTTATGGAGCTGAACGAGCTAACGTGCTAAGACTATGAACATTCACGTGGCTCGTTCATTTATTTTAACGGTTACTTTCACAGACAGGTAACTTACTCTATATTTATTTATCGCGGTATTAACTTATAAACTTTATGTAAAACAGAAAGTCATAATAAACTTACCTGAAATAGATGCCAGTCGTGGACTTCTTCCTGTTTGGAAATACGACTTCCTCATGACACAGGGAATCACCGCCTCCTTGCTGTTCATTGGTGGAACTCTGAGACTGTTCAATAATGAAATAATGTGATTGGATAATGAGTTGTTAATCACGTCAGAGGCTGGTCTCGTTGACATGCAGATAAAAATATAAATGATTACTTATGTTTTTATATTTAAAAAAAATTATAACGATATAACAACATGTGTACCTAAAATACACAGTGTTTATTTTTATTGTTTTAATTATATTAATATTGTTGATATTTTAATTTTGACCATTTTTATATTTAAAATAGGCCGTATAAAATTAACCAAACACAATTATGGAGCAAGCTGCAGGGGTACAAATAAAGATCAAGTTAAAACTGTCAGATGAAGGCTATTTTGTAAAGAGGCTTTTATTCTGTTCCTGGTTGTAAAAAAAACAAAAAAACAAAAAAAAAAAACAAGATGTATGCAATTTGCATTAAATAGCATTACTTTATCTCTGCAACTTGCCAATAATATAGTGTAAAGTAAAGATGCTGAATTTTTTTTAAATAATTTGACAGCTCTTGGAAGCTACGCCCAGATTCTGATTCCTAGTATTGTATTGGCCAGACTGCCGGACACTGAGGTCCGTATTGGCTGTTTTCTTTCACAAGGATCCTAAAGAACTCAGAGATTTGGAATATTAGGTTACAGTGTGGCAAAATGGCGACTGTCATTCAGAATCCGCTGAAAGCGTAAGTAATTATAAACATTATTTTCGCTCGTTTTCGAAAATGTGTTGTATTGCGCATGATTTAGCGTGTGTGTGCAAATCGAGTCTCGAAATAGAACTGTATGCACCGTGCATTTTGTATTTCAAGGAATTATGTTCCAAACGAATAACTGTTTAATCCACGTAGTTTCTCTTTGTGTGGGCGTGTAATGTATATATACATATGTAAGTACATTTAAAGCGTTATGCGCGGACATTCATTCTGCAAATATGCAACGGTGTGTTTTAGCATTCAGCCTCTGATGGTCAATGTGAGTGCAGCATTATTTCGGATGCAATGCTTCGGGAGTGTAACGTTACAGACTCCGTTGACTTGTTTGCAGGACACCTAGATAAAGCCTTGGCCATATGTGAAATCTGTCGGGACGAGTCATATGACTGTATGAGCGTGCTGTACGTAAACTACTTAAATCGTAAAGGAATCATTTAAAGATCCAGATGCCACGCGGTAAATCGATTATATATGGTTCGATTGCATTATTGTCCTAAAATGTCTATAAGTAGGGAACGAATAATTTCCCCGTGGCCTGTGGAGAACTGCTGGACAGACATAACCCTGTCACGTATACATTAAGAATTGAAAAGTGGCAAGTTGCAGAATAAGTTGTTGGCTATGAGTTAATATTAAATATGTGCCCTTTTCATAGGAATTCATTAGACAACTTTCTTTAACGCATATATTTAATCGATTATTGGTTGACATGAGATATATCGTGTCTGGTGAATAAACGCCGTTTTAGGCTATGTGTGATAAAATATATGATATGCTATAAAAAAAAAAAGGGTAACATTCATTAAGTCAAGATCAAGTGATGGATAACAATGGAATTCACTGTCCTGTTCTCTCTTGTTTGGCTGTTGAAGTGCAGAGCTGCTTTCTCCCATGTGACAGAATTCCAGCTTTTATTAGATTACATTTATTAGAACTTTAAGGAGAGGTCAGAAGGGTTTGTCCTACTTATCGGCATTTGTCAGTACCTTTTGGTTAAAATTAGAATAGTCCCAGGGTGAAACCTTACCTTGTAGGAATTAGTCTTAAATATTTCATGGAGAAATCAAATCAAACACAAAATCAAATCCTATGTCACCCTTTGAATTTCACATGTGCATTTATCTTATGCTATACCTATAAGATAGCGAGTTGACAAAATGTGAATATTTGCCTAAGTGCTTAAAAAAGTTTTAGATATCCATCTTAAAAATGGTTACAAATGACATACATAACAGATATGACATGACTAGAGTAACTGTGTTAATTACAAATTGTTTCGTTTTTTTCCTTCGGTCGTGTCTTATCTTGCAAGTGAGATAGGATTGCATCTGGTGTCTCCTCACCAAAAAAAAAAAAAGGTTGCACGCCTAAATCATAGTTACTTCAGTGATTCATCTCCATTCAAACTCAAGCTGATTTGTCGGTATAAGTGTGTACACTGAGGGGGATGCACCATCTCTAAATGCTGTGGTGGAGCAGATTAGCAATATCCCAGGATCCCTCAGTACCCATCTGTTCTGATGACTAGCCGCAGAGATGTCAGTGGGCAAGAGACAGAGCCCCATCTGCTCCAGATCATGGACATAAAGCTCCCCTCCCATCCCACCAAAAAGACATCAGGGGGTCACCGGGAGCAGGAAAAGGAGCCGTATACACCTGTCTGAGCACACTTTTATGTTTTTCCCTCTCCCCACTGATATTGTTCTAAATACTTTGCTATAAGACAGTAAGCCTATTCACCTATTGTGTTATGAAAGAATTTGAAAATGTTGGATTTGGTTAACAAAGACTGTTGCTGGTGTAATTTGGCTGTGATTTTTTTCTTCCTCTCTAAATCTCATCATGTTGCCCAGGCAAATAATGTGTTTCTTGTCTGGTTGTTGTTCGTCGTGAATGAGATTACTTCCTAACGCTGTTAAATACAAGTGTTCTTTTCTATGGAGGAGCAGTCATATATACCATGTTCAACAGCATTTAGCCTATTCATTTATTAGTGTCTGGAGAGTGGGGTCAGGTGGTTTGCGTTTGTTTCGTCTCATATAAATTGAGGGGGTGAATATGTGGGATTTAGGTTAAGGCGTTTGCGGTTGGCTGTTCCCCTCCCCCCATCTTCGTCTGTCTGGATGCATTTCGCTTTCGCATTACAACTGCACTACAAACACCGTTGAGCCAGAGGTCTTTGTGTGTCCAGGAACAGGGGTTTGTGCTGGGATAGACCCCACCACAAAACCCTCATGTTCAGCATTTGTTTTATTTTTGCTTATGTTGTGTCTTTAAAAAAACATGAAAAAGAAATGGATCTAAAAATTAAACTAAAAGGAAGGCATAATTTAGGTGCCTCCATTCCATAATCCCTTTGCAAACAGTCTAGACCCACTACATCACCTTTTTTCCCTTTTCTTTCTTTTAAATAAATGTTTGCTAGCAAGCCACACAACTGCACACTCCAGGAGTTCTTCAAGCTCTTCTGGCCTTTTCTCTCTTGCTCAAGGCCCTTTCTTTATTCACCGCTGAGAGGTTTCTCTCAGAAAAGGAGCGATATCATGAATGCACAGCAGTCTGATAGGGCACCTATGTTTAGCTTCCTCACAGCCTAGATTTGCTTCAAACTCTTTAAGACTGACTAAAGAGGTTCATAGCAGAGCTGAATAATTAGGCATTGCATTTCCATTACAATCATACATTATTTCACAGATTCATAATAAACTATACAATTACAATTTCTGGGTACAAGCATGTGATGTGAATTTCCATAAGAAAAGGCTTCTTCTAAATACTTAGACTATGTGTTTTATGCTGTGGGTTGCAAATTATGTTCATGTTATCATGGCAGATAACCTGTAAAAGCTGATATTATTCATAATAAGAATAAATGTTTCTGAGCACCAAATCAGTATATTAGAATGATTTCTGAAAGATTATGTGAGTAATGATGCTGAAAATTCAGTTTTAACATCACAGGAATAGATTACATGTTAAAATATATTCAAATAGACAACTGATAAATGCAGCCTTAGTGAGCATACGAGACTTCTTTCAAAAACATTTAAATGCTAGTGTATATTGCCAGTATTGACAGATGCCTAAAAATTACAAATCTCTATAGTGTATAATTGATATTGTACTGAAATATCATGCAGTGCTAAAATCACAGTAAAAAATAGTCAATTAAACAAAAAGGCAATTAAAGAAGCTGTGAGATGTTGTGAGATGGTGGTCCAGTGGGTTAAACCATGGAACTGATATGTAGAAGGTTGCTGGTTCGATCCCAGCGGTCACCACCAGTGTGTCCTTGAGCAAGGCACTTTACTCCATGTTGCTCCAGGGGAATTGTCCCTGTAATAAGGGCACTGTAAGTTGCTTTGGATAAAAGTGTCTGCCAAATGCATAAATGTAAGAAGCCTGCAATTAATTATTCAAATTCAATGAAGCTAAATTGTTTAAAGCCTAAATTCTGTCACTAGATGATCAATGAGAGAGAGAGAGAGAGAGAGAGAGAGAGAGAGAGAGAGAGAGAGAGAGAGAGAGAGAGAGAGAGAGAGAGAGAGAGAGAGAGACTGACTACAGCTTCTGTTTTCAGCCTCTTCATCTCCCCATAGACATACAGAAAAGGAGCCTGACTGTGATGGATCACTCTCTCTTCACACGACTCACTGTGGAGGGCAAATCCCTATTCATATTAGCACCTCTCTACCCTCCGGTGCACTACAGACTGTTTTAAAATACCCATATGATAACATAAAATGATTATTCTATTTGGAGAGGGGGTTTACTTTGAAGTGAGAGGTTTTGAAGAGGTTTAAAGGTGAGGCATTTCTGTGCCTGCGAGACTGATCATTTCCTGACTGCCATTGGTCAGTGAGCAGAAAGCCCCGCCCCAAATTAGCACCATTGGTTGAGCCAAATGTTTCTGTGTTGGGCATGTTGGGATGTATTTTAGGCTGTATAGCAGGGTACTTTAACATACACGTTTGAAATGCTGTTATGTTGGACATCTGTTCGTGGTATATTTTTAATGTATTGAGATTTGTAGGTGGTTTGAACAAGGAAGCCATGATTTTTATTTTATTTTTAAATCTGATACAGCGTTTCAGTTCAATCAAATCTTGTTTACTTGCATTGATGAAAAGCTTTGAGACAAGACGTCTCTGTACCGGCCTGTTAACTAATGAAAGCTTAATCACATTTGGAGGGCCAGTTTATAAAGCACGTGTTTAATTGATATGCAGTGCTGATTATCACGGCGGTATGCATATGTATTTGAAAAAGAACAACAATTCTCTGAGCAACGCCTACCTAAGCCAATGATTATTCATGGACACCTGTCCAGAGAGACCATTCTAATTAAATCAAACTAAAGGGGTCATTTAAATATGAAAGACATCTTCTCCATCCTTAAGAAGTTTGGCTATGTTCTTTTGAGACACAAAGGAGACACCCCTGTTGTTCAAGTAATATGAATATAGACGCTGGCTCTGCTGAGTAAAGGGGCCTCCAGTCTCTGAGTTACACACAAAACTGTGAATTAGCGGCAGCTCTGCTCTGTTGAATAAAGAATAGGTATTAATTTCCTAAGAGCAGCCCAGGCACAAAGCACATGGCTCAGTGCAGAAGTTTCATTTACAGTTTTCATAGAGGCTGAAACAGGCTGACAGAAAAACGGTTGTTTACAGATACCTTTGAGTTGGATGTGTAAAAAACTGAATAAATGTTTAGTCTGCACAGCTAATTTCTTTGCTCTACCTACCTTTCAGAGAGGACATTTTAGTGCTTTTGTTCAGCAGTGTATTTTTTTCTACAAACAAGTTTTTCATTTATGTGTTTTTTGTTGTTGTTTTTTTTTCTAAATCGGTTATTGAGTACCAATCAATGCCACTATTCACTATTTTCATGTGAGAAATACACTTTATGTATACATTTAAACATAGCTCAAATAAAAAATTTGATAGCGTTTGCATAAAATAATAATAATAGTAAAAAAAAGAATATATAATATATATATTGTTGTCGTTCACACAATAAAAATGTATATACACCATATATATATATAAACCATTTTCTAACTGTGTGGACTAACAAAAACAACCACAACAATATATTATAATAATTTAATATTAAATATACATACATGAACTAATATACATAAATAACAATAATAGTTATTATTACTATAAAGAAAATAATTTGTCATGGTTTTTATTGTTCAGTACATGTATTTATTACTATTTTGTCAAAATAAAATAAAAATTCTTAATAATATAGTAATTATTTGATAAAAATAAATTATTTCATAGTAAATATACTATTGAGTATGAAATAAAACTACATTAATTATAATATAATAATATAAACATACAATATTCTAACACATAAAAAAAATAATAATAAAAAATGTTTTTAGTATTATTATTATTATTATTAAAGGAAAGAAAATAAAATAATCATGCTTGTATTGTTGCAGTATAGTAATTATTTATTTATTAAATCTAAATTAATATAATTTAAAATAAGCTTTGCATTTTTGTATATCAGACAGTTAAACAAATTAATCAAGCCATTAAAAAAAAATCTGTTGCTGTTTCTTTTTTCTTTCAACGTGAATTGTAGTCTTTAAACCCTCTCAGTTTACAGAACAATATATCCACACATTGCTCTGTTAGCTCAATGTTTATTCTTAAACATTCCAGTGTCACACCATCCCACAATTTTGGTGAGCTCACATACATTGTTTTACTTGACCAAAGGATTTTACTTGACCAAAGCCACACTGTTTCCTGCCCTCAGACTTGTAAAACATGCATTATCTAGAAGCAACTGATCTTAGAGTTGTGAAAATCAAATATGTGACAGATTTAATAAACATCCCTTCTATTTTCCCCAGTCCATAACTAATTGACATTAAAAGAGTGAAGATCTCAACAACCTTCAAGAGACTCTCTTTATCCGTGCCTCCAGGGAGAATACGTGTCTTCGAACATGCCAGTCTAACTGTTTACATAACGGCTCCACTCTGTTGACCAGAGTCCTTGCCTTGAGTGTAATACGGGAGGCCGTTTATAGTAAAGGCTTGGTATGGGGGAGGCTGTATGAAGCATGGTCTTCTCAGATGAGCGCTTTCCTTAAGATGGTGTTGATAGACACCGTCATCATCAGCCGCTTATTGGTAAGCACTTGTCATCTCTGGGGTCTGTTATGGTTTTGTTTAAGGTGCTGAAAAGTAGTTATAGATCGACTCGGAGAGAGAACTTGAGTTGAGAGCCATCAGGGCCGTTTAGTCCAGTGGAGCATGTTGATGATTATGGTGATAGCGGCTCTCACGCAGGTTGTGGGCGCTCTAATGCAGGTCTCTGTCACTGCAACTTACATAATGACTCCTGCAGTCTCCAGCTGATAGCACAGGCATTTTGTTTCAGGGAAATAATGCTCACAGGAAGACCAGGAAAGGGAGAGCTGTGGAGGAGCAGGATGGTGAATGCTGGAGGAAAGAAGAAATGTAGATGTAATCTGGAGATTTTCAAGATAAATGACAAGAGAAGAATCAAGCAGATTATTCAACGGTTGATCTGGGAGATAATGTTCTCAGTATTTTTTGGGAAGAGACCGAAAGCATACGGAATTGAATGATTCTGGGTTTTGATTTCACATAATATAAAGATGAATAGTTCATTTTTAGGCAACAGAACAATAACATGTTTATTCCTTCCAGAAACTGTTATCTCTCCTAAACACATAACATTATGACCATTCTTAATATTGTGCTGGTCCCCCTTTCGCTGCCAAAACAGCCTTGACCTGTCGAGGCATGGACTCCACTAGACCCCTGAAGGTGTGTTGTGGTATCTGGCACCAAGATGTTAGCAACAGTCCTGTAAGTTGCAAGGTGGGGCCTCCATGGATCAGCCATGTGTTCCCCAGGTAAGCGACGCACCCGCACTGATGCTCACGTGCACACTGTTGCCGCTTTAGGCGGAGGACCGGGGTCAGCATGGGCACCCTGATGGGTCTGTGGCTATGCAGCCCCATACGCAACAAACTGTGATGCACTGTGTATTCTGACACCTTTGTATCAGAACCAGCATTAACCTCTTGAGCAATTTGAGCTACAGTAGCTCGTCTGTTTGATCGGACCACACAGGCCAGCCTGCGTTCCCCATGTGCATTAATGAGTCTTGGCCGCCCATGACCCTGTCGCCGGTTCACCACTGTTCCTTCTTTGGACCATTTTTGATAAATACTTACCACTGCTGGCCCCTCATGAGAGCTGCAGTTTTGGAGATGCTCTGACCCAGTCATCTAGCCATCACAATTTTGCCCTTGTCAAACTCGCTAAAATCTTTACGCATTTTTCCTGCTTCTAACACATCAACTCTGAGGAAAAAATGTTCTCTTGCTGCCTAATACTGTATATCCCATCCACTAACAGGTGCCGTGATGAAGAGATAATCAGTGTTATTCACTTCAATAATCAACAAATAATGTTATGCCTGATTGGTGTAATCAGTGTGGCATGTCACATGTGACAAAGGAAAAAGTCAAAAATAAAAATTCTGTCATTTATTTCCCTCATTTTGTTTTAAACCTGTATGATAGTGGTGTCAACAATAATCGATTCAGCAATGCATCGCAATGCGGGGCATGCACGATTCAGCATCGATGCGGCTAAGTGCCATAATCGATTATGTCATCGTTTATTTTCTGGCCTTGAGTTGGACAATAAAGTTGTGAAGTTTCAATTACTTCCGGGGTCATAACAACAACAACAATCAAGATGGCTGAGGCGGAGGGAGATTACTGATTAATTAAAACACTTATGTTCACTGCTGGAAAAAGTTGGCTGTTATTATCGCTCTATTTCATTTCAAATGGTTCTAAAGCAGAGAAGAGAAACATTTCTCATTCAAAGCACTGAAAGCAGTGATTTATGTTTTCTTTTTCAGGTTTGAAAATGCCATATCCAATACCCTGTACCATTCAATTTTATTTTATTTAATGACATTTATGTCAAAGATACAGGAGAGTGATAATACACACATAGCAGCCAATACAATCTGTTGTTCAATATCTGACTCCTTGTATTGCCTCATGACTGATTAAAAATGTGCCTTGTTGTGTGCAGTAGAATTTTGATGCATCGTAGAATCGAATTGAATCGAATCGTTACCTGGTGAATCGTAATCGAATCGAATTGTGAGGGCAGTCCCAATGCACACCCCTACTGTATGACCTTTCTTTCTTCTGTGGAACACAAGAATGTTTGGATGAAAACAGTTGAAACACACAGTCAATGGGGACTAAAGCAGGGTGTTTCATATATTGGTATTGACCGTGATTTAAAATAATAATAATAATAATAATTAAATAAATAAATAAATAAATAAATAAAGATATAATACCATAATATTGTAAGTAACACATTTTGTTTGGCATCATTTTGAATTCTGGTTGACTCTCCAACACAGCAGGTGGCAATATTGCACCCTAACACTGATTGCCACTAGTCATAAAACATAATTTTTAGCTACCAAATTCATATCTTATGATATATGAAAACAAAACAATCAAAAAAGTTAGCTCACCACTGTGAGAGTTTTTATTCAGGACAAAAGACAGGGTGTTGCAGGAAGTGCCGATCAACAACAGTTTTCTTTTTGTATGCTTCTGTACAGTTATGTTTACACTCTCTGCCTCCCTACACTCGTGTTTTGAGTGTGATTCAATGGCGACAAAAAAGGAAAACACAAAATAAACATAGTTAAAGATGAATTTCACTGATAGCATTATTATTGTTTTCGGTATTTCTATAGGTAACGCAATAATATCCTTATTGTGAATTCTTTTAGCCAGGATAATTGTGTATTGAAAATCTGATGAAGTGACAGCCTTAGTTCAAAACAACACATAACATTCCAAAACGTAACATTTTTTAAAAATTTCAAATGGAACTGGTTATTTTAAGGACTGGTTGTCGATTCTTAAACCTACTTTTGGGGGTAAACTATGCTGTCAAATGTTAGTAGTCTCATTTGTCACATCTCAGACCTTTGCTTTTCATACCTGCCTGCTCTTTTTCTCTCCTGCTCCCTCCAAACACTGAGGCCCTTTGTGTCACTATGCTGGGTTGGAATACTCCTCTTTGTCCAACCCAGCATTCCTCACATATCTGTATATCCTCTAGTCCAGAGAAAAGTGATCTAATCGAAACAGGAGACAGTTATGAGGAGAGAAGCCATGCAGGCTGGCTCGGGTCCAGTGTCTCTTCTGTCTTTCGATATGGAAGTTGGTAGTTGTGTCTTGTGACTTTTGACTGCCTATAGGGAATCACACAAATGACAATGTAAGCATTTCTTCATGCAATAGAGATTGTGCTTATAACTAATAGTGCATAACTCTCAAACAGTGGGACAGTTGGTTGGAAACTGAATTGTGAAAGGAAAGCATGACCCAGAGGCTGGACAGCACAAAATACAAGCTTGCTTTGAAACTGTATGGATGTACAGTGGTATTAGACAACAGACATAGTCCTGTATTGCCGGCTCTTTAAACTTAAAGGGAGTGACTCTTTTTTTGTACGTTGAATACGGAAGGCGGTCTGGTGGAAGCTAGATATTTTACTTTATATGTATATTTTTCTTACACAAATGTATCGATTCGCTTCAGAAGGCCTTTATTAAACCCCCGGAGCCGTGTGGATTACTTTACTGGATATATAATGGATGGATGCAGTTTTTGGGCTTCAAATTTTGGGCTGCCATTATAATGCTTGGATTAGCCACAACATTTTTAATATAAATCCGATTGTATTCATCTGAAAGAAGAATGTCATATATACCTAGATGGCTTGAGGGTGAGTAAATAATGGGCTAATTTAAATTTTTGGGTGAACTATCCCTTTAACGGCTCCATAGTCTAATGTATGAGGGTGAATATGATTTCACTACATGCCCCTGGATCAACTTCTTTGTTGATCCCAGAACAACATTCCAATAAACCAACCAGATTTGAGGGACAAGTTTACAGTTTATGTCAAGTTTTGCTTACATCCAGGGTTAGGTGCTTCTGCATCAGTGTTATTCACCTATCATTTCCAGTAGGGATATGATTAGGACCACATTTTCAGTAGGGCTGAACGATTTTGGAAAGAAATCTCATTGCGTTTTTTTTTTTTTTTTTACCAATATTGCGATTGCGATTTAATATGCAATTATTTTTTAAACTCTTTATCTTCTGTATTATTCAACAATACATCATTGTATAGTAATGGTGGAAATCTTTAATTGGTACCTCACGATCCAATTCTGGGAGTCACAAACTTTTTTCCTTATTAATTATTAATATTAAGCTTATTAATTTATTAAAAACTTAAAATGTTTTTTATTATGATATATGTAATTATAAGCTTTTTGAAATAACTACACATTATAACATTTTAATTAAAACAATTGCATGTTAATAATTTTAAATATATAAACTAATATAGCTGCAAAACATAAGCTAGTAAATCATAAAGAGGAACACAAAAACATATTACAAGCAATGAACAAAGAGTGCTTTCAGTATCTTTAAGAGTGTCTGAACTGTGAGTGATTTTTCTCTTTCTCAGCTTGATTATTAATGATGACATCATCATAGACAGCGGGAGACCTGCATTCACACTAATGCAGATCTCTTTTGAAATATAAGATGTTTTTGCCCTGTCTGTTTAATTCATTAAGACATTACTGATGGTGTTTACATTAATTTTGGGTCATAAAAGCATTGAGAAGCACACAGACGCGTGCTCGCGAGCACTCTTCACAAAGCGCCGTGTGAGCATTTGAAATGGAAAGCCTTCTGTCAGTGAGTTTATTATTTTTAATATACAAGCACACTGCATTCCTAACGACATGAATGAAGCCTTCGTTGAGCATTTGTAAGGAAAATACCAGCGGGCGAGAACACACACTGTAACCGTGACATCAAGCAAAGTTTCTCACAGGGCACATCCCGTGCAAAGAAGCCGCGAATGCCATTGCAATTCGCGCCGTCAACCTTTTCGGAACTTTATGGTTATGGATATTATTTTATGGTTCGTGTGTGTGTGTGTGTGTGTGTGTGTGTGTGTGTGTGTGCGTGTGCGTGTGCGTGTGTGTGTGTGTGTGTGTGTGTGTGTGTGTGTGTGTGTGTGTGTGTGTGTGTGTGTGTGTGTGTGTGTGTGTGTGTGTGTGTGAGAGTGAGTGAGAGAGAGAGAGAGAGAGAGAGAGAGAGAGAGATATAATGGAAGCAATCAGAATACGGGTGTTTCTAAAACGCACCTGCAATTAAAATCTAAGCTCAGAATTGATCCAGAATCATTGGAGAGATGATAGTAGCCTATAGTATGAACAACACAATATTAGATAGATCCTTTTAGGCCAGGCATATGATATGTGTAATGTGCCAAGTTGCTTCTTCTTCTGCAGAATTTACTCTCGCGTGTCAAGTGACCAGACTGTAATCGCAGCCTTTGCGGTTAGGAAATCGTGTTTTTTCATATCGCGATATTATCGCAAATGCAATTAATCGTTCAGCCCTAATTTTCAGACAGGAATGGTGTTCCAGGAACAACAAAATATGTTGATTCAGAAAACATGTCTGTCTTGGCAAAATCATGGTGACCCAGAGTTTAGCATGCAATGAGGCTTTTAGGTACTAGTAATTATTAGTTGAAGGTGGCACTGACATAGTTTATGCTAAAACCAGGATTCCTAACCAAATGTGTCTTCCTCAGGCTTGGGGACCAGTTCTACAGGGAGGCCATTGAGCACTGTCGCAGCTACAATGCCCGCTTGTGTGCGGAGCGCAGCGTACGCATGCCCTTCCTGGACTCTCAGACGGGCGTAGCTCAGAACAATTGTTACATCTGGATGGAGAAGCGGCACCGGGGGCCAGGTAGCACTTTCAACAAGCATAATATTCATTTTATTAAAGAGTTCATACAAAAACAAAAACAAAAAATCATTATTTACTTCCCTTTATGATGTTCCAAACCTGTATACTGTCATTTTTTCTGTGGAACACAAAAGGAACATTTTTGAAAAATCTTTACAAAACAGTGTTTTTTTCAATATAGTGACAGTTCATAGTATGTTAAGCTCCAAAAATGAATAAATAGAAGTGGTCATAAAATCCTATAAGTAAAATATTATATTTGTATATAAACCTTTTATATGATTTTTTTTTGGCTATACATTTTAATAAATAAATAAGTGGTCCATCAGGGGGATATTCCAGAAAGCAAGGTTAACTTACCGTCACATATACCCTGAACTCCTGGTTGATTAACCTAAACTTTGCTTACTCAAGGTACGCTGGTTCCAAAAACGTGTCCGGGAGTAAGTTCAGCCAACCCAGAGTATGTTAACCGTGAACACACAAGACATTCTCAACAGAGCGACGAATCGATGATTCCCCATGGAAACAGACAAGTGCGCCATTCTACTTCCTCCTTCTTCTTTTGTTTAATGCCGATTTACATAACATACTTAGTGCACATCGCCACCTATTTGGTGGTTGTGCAATCATATTTGTAAATGTTTCGTTTAATAAGTAATCTTTATTCACTGAGAAAAAGGATTATAATGTTTGTTTGATGCTAATTAATTGAACGCAGATCCATGTGTGAGATGACAATAAAACAAATAATAAATATATGTGAATTGATTTAACATTTAAACATTACCTTGTTACAATAGTGCTTTAGAATTAATCGATAATATTGTATATTATAACTGTAACTATATTACACATTAATATAACTCTATTAATTATATTACACACATCTGAATACCTCTTAAGCAAACTAACCCTTGAACATAACCTGCCTCGGAGTTGCTATGGCTACTTACATACCTTGAAAGTTACCTCAGTTTTTGGAACCAAAAGTTGAGGTTATCCGCTTACTTACTCTTAAACATACCCAGGTATGGCACATAACCTGCCTTCTGGAATTTTTTTTGGAGCTTAACAATCATAGTCACTGAGAAATGTATTTCTTTGCAAAAAAAAAAAAAGCATGTAAGGATTCTTCAAAATTTCAAATCAAATGTTCTGCTTCACAGAAAAAAGTCAGTTATACGAGACTGGGATGACATGAGGGTGAGTAAGTGATTATTTAGGTGAACTATCCTTGTAATGAGATGGGGTGTGCTAGCATAAATTAGCAATATTTTGCATTATTTTTGCGTATGTGTTAATGTGCTTTACATGAACTACACATTGGATTTAGGATGCTGTCTTCAAGATGCTGTCATATAACCAAATGTTTAAAATTGGTGTTGTATCCATTCATTTCACTTTTTTTATGTCACCACAGGCATTTGGATAAGTTGGACAAGTTGGACTTTGTACACATCCATCTCAACCTCAATTTTAAATTTCACTTAAAAATGCAGCTTGATTTAAGGATGAAGACTGGCATTTTTTGTTTTAAAGCAGAAGGCACAGGGGGTGCAAATAATGTGTTGATGAGCGTTTATATAGTTTATGTAGGTTTCTGCTTGTAACATGTTAAACAATGCAACAGACTATTCAATGTAATGAGACAGAAATATGCATTGGGGTTCTGTCTCTAGTCTTTCCACAGCATTCCTTTCCTTATTATCTGACCAAAACAGCCAATATCTAGACAAATAACTGCCAAAAGGAATAATATGCCTGCCGAGAACCGGACGCAAATAGAGTCAGCGCCTTGCAACTAAAAGCTCCATAGCCACACCCTACACTTTGTGGTAGGCCAGTGTTTATTGGCTGTTTTTTATTCTGGGTTTCTCTCTCTCTCTCTCGATTCCTCTATTTTACCATTAAGAGACTGCATAGATGCATAACTGAGAGCATGTGCCTCACATATATAAATGCACAGATTGTTATGAGCCAATCAGAGAGAATGACTCTGTCAACACCCCTGATGCCAGATGTTTCACAAAAATTCTTATGTCTGAATCCCTGTACAGACAAGATTAGTTTTGTGTTTCTCAGAATAATACCTGTAAAATCATTTTCTTAATGGCTTCACTGTGATAAAATGCATGTTTGAATGACAATTTACCTACAGTAGGCAAGCAAGCCATCATATTTTTCTTTCTTTCTTTTTTTTACCGTCATATTGCCAGTCACATGGCCGGGAGTATAGTGAGTATAGTCCTCTAAGTAAAATATAAATGATAATATTTGTATATAAACCTTAAATAGTTTATTTGCTATACATTTTATTTTAATCTTTCTCGTTGTAAAAATAGCCACAGAAACAAACAAATATTTGTAAATGTATCAAATACACCTTTACATACACTGCCATTCAAAAGTTTGTGAGCAGTCTTTTTTTTTTTTTTTAAGAAAATCTATTATTTTAGGATGCATCAAAACACGATATTTATAATGTTATTAAGTATAATGCTATTTCAAATGAAATCTGTTATTTTGAACTTTCTATTCATAAAAAAATCCGAAAATGTTTCATGCTTTCCACAAAATTATTAAGCAGCACAACCATTATTATTAATAACCAACATTAATAATAATAAGAAACATTTCTTGATTCTGAAAATTATAGGAATATATTACATTTTAAAATATATTCAAATAGAAAACCGTTATTTTAAATTGTAATAATATTTCACAATATTGCTGTTTTTACTGTATTTTTGTATCAAATAAATGCAGCCCGGTGCTTTTGAACAGTTGTGTACCTTTTTTTAAAATGGCCCATTATTTATTATTATTGTTGTTATTATTATTATTATTATCATAATTTTCTTCCATTTAAAAGCACTTTACCCTCCATAACATCCACATTTCAAACTGTTACATGAAATCACAAATATCCTCCATTATTATCCTAAACATTGTTTACAAAACGAATCCCGTCCAAATAATGTTTTTGTAAAGAATGTGTAAGAGCCTATTCGAACCATGCTACTGTATGTGTGTTTACAGGGTTGGCGGCAGGTCAGATGTACACCTACCCAGCGCGTTGCTGGAGAAAGAAGAGGCGACTTCACCCACCCCTTGACCCTCAGCTTCGCCTTTGTGAACTCAGACTTGGTGAGATCATGATTGCGGCTATATGTGTAATTTTTCACATGCTTACTTTTTATTTTGAATTCTTTATTTCTGCTCTTTTCTCTCTCCGCCCTTGCTTCTTTGCTCTGAGGTCATTTAGAGGCTGTAGAACTGGCCCATCTGGGTCTCATTATCCTTCTCTGTCTTTATGTGTGCCCTGACCGGGCCCCTTTAATCATTTGGCCATGCAGCATTAGAATGCAAGTCTAGGGGACTGATGGGGGGCTGCAGAAGGGCTTGAGGAACTAGATAAAAGCCTGTCTGTATCAACCAGAAAGACACTCTGTTATTTTCTTAGCTGTCCCTAGAAATACACAATAGCAGTAAAGCAATATAAGAACCTCTGACCTTCGCTTGGAGCTCAGCCAGCATGAGTTCAGCAAAAAACTGAATACAACTGATTTAGGCCTCGAGTTGTGTGTGACGTGTTTCCAATAATGCAGATATCAGGGTTTAAATGAAAGAGCTAACTCCTACCAAGTGTAACACTGGAACAGCAATTAAGCCCCTCCAAAACACCTCAAAAAGTCACATGACTGCTCTCCTGAGACATTTGACACAACAAATATATATGATACATTGTAGTCTATTATAGGTAGTTCACCCACACATGAAAGTTCTTCCATTATTTATTCACCATCACGTTTGTTCAGTTCCGATATAACTTTCTTCTGTGTTCCTGCTGAATACAAGTATTAATTTCTTCAAAAAACAATCAAACAAACAAAAAAGCTAAATTTTACTGACCCCAAACTTTTTAACTATAGTGTACTTTTTTAGTTTCCGGGAATGGAGCTTTCAAACTTCAAAAAAAGATGTAAAAGCACCATAGAAATATACTTTACACTGTATTCAATGTTGCATGGTAGAAGGAAAGTCAAACAGGTTTGTACATTCAACATGAAGAAAAGTAAATAATGACATAATTTTCATTTTTGAGTGAACTATCCCTCTAAGTTATGTGTTTTCCAGAGTCCTGGAATTGTAATATTTACACTATAGTGAGGCATAATTCTGGTCTGTTACAGCAGGGCATCGTAACTACGCTTCCTGTCTGAAATGTGTTTGTGTTGTACATTTCTGGGTGCTCAGCCACTGTAAACAGGTTTGGTGTCCAATATCCCATCCAAGTCTGGTTCATAATGACAAGCAAGCAAGTGCGATTCCAATGTAAATCTTCATATGCAGTCTTTTTCTTCATAGCAGATGTGGCATGTAGAACGGTCTCTAATTCAATAAACTGATTCAATTAGGCTATTTTATCTGCTATATAATCATGCCACTATGACAACACCAAATAGCTGCATCTCGGTAAACTAATATATTCATTATGCTCTACATTTGCCATTTGAAACTGGCTCCTCAGAGTGATCTCGCTAAATTCTTAATTAAAAGCAGGACATGCTCTTTCCAGTTAGTGCATGCCGTTTCGGTGCCAATGTCATGATTTAATGGCATGCATAAATATCACAGTGCTGTATTATATTGCGATGATTAGAACCTTATGATTTGTGTCTGTAGACATCAACCACTCTTAGCCTCTTGTTCATGATTGGCGGCTGGAAACGGGGGATGGGAGGCTGCAATCAGCCCCTGACTGGCAGTCTGAGCTATTTTCAGCTCCTCTCCCAGGGGAAGAGTGTGTCTCGACTCAATTAGACACAAAGAGAATAAAGACAAGGATAGAGATTCATATAAACATTCTCAATCATTTAACAGGTTAAAGGAGTAAGACCATCTGACAGCAAACACATGATATGGCCACTGCTTGTGGGAACATCAACTCCACAGATGCAGATTATAGATCAGAAAACAATTAAAATGATGCGACAGATCTAAGGGTGTAATTCTTTCCACTCCCTAGTTCACTAGTAGTGTACTAGTTAGTGCACTTCCCAGGGAGTCAGACATTTCTAAGCCTGCCCATGGTTCCACTTCACTGATACATTAGTTACACCTAGACATTCCTAGAATGCAAACCCTGAACATCGGATGAAGAGGGAAAAACAGCCAGTAAAAAGGTATATAGAAATTACAGAAATAGCAGGTCACTGAAAATTCAGCTTTGCCATCACAGAAAAAAAATTTATAAAAAAAAACAAGAAAAAAAAAAACGAAACGTATAATATCACACGTATATTAATAATTCTATTTTTACTGTATCTTTGATCAAACATGTTAGAGAATTAGAGAATTCTTTCAAAAACATTAAAAAAAAATCTTACTGGCCCCAAACCGACCCCAGTTGTATATTTTGCTATAAGATGATATTTAAAATTTTTCATAAAAAAATGTAAAGCTTTTTTGTGCCTTGCTTTATTATATTTGTTTAATGTGTGAAAGTTATTATATATGTACAACATCTGTTTTGCTTGTTTAGAAAATGCAAACCAAGCACATATTTCATAATGGCACTGTACAATTTCAGCTATGTGTGAATGCATGACCTTAATGTTTTGAGGATCCGGGCCTCTGCTAGTGCGCGTTAGTATTCAAGATATACCGATTCACGTCATAAAGATCTAGGCTAGGGAGTGAAATGAGACACAGCCTGAGACTATTTCATTTCTTGCCTTCTCCTCCATACACATCAATCTTCAGCACCTGGAGCTTTTCACCTTTAATGAGCCTTGAAAAGCTATCCACCCTATAAAAACATATTGATGCCTGGTGTATCCAAGAAAGCTACCCAAACTGATGTTGGCAAAAAAAACACACACACACACACACACACAAACAATCTGGGACTTTAATGTGGGGTTTTATTTAAAAAATAAACAAAGTTTTAAAAGTACAGCGTGACGCAATAAAAGCAAATAGAACCCTGATGTACTTCAAGCACAAGTGCTTCTTCTAATACAAAGGACAAATGGATTTGAAATGGTCACTTTGTCGTGTCTGGTGTGGACTGTTTGAAGCTGTTGTGGCGTGAAGCTGTCGGGTCCGGTGTAGACACGGTGCAAGAAATGTAGGCTTGTCACTCAATATTATGTAGCTATGATTTGAATGAAATGTATGTAATGAAAAACTAATAATGAATCAGAAAATAACGCAAAATAGAAGTATTTTCACTAGTGGTGGACTACTGGTTTATTTTTTCTCTACTGTCTGACCTCCTAACATTCTCATTTTCTGCTTCTTCCTTTCTCGTTTAGAGGCTGAGCTAATGGCCAAGAGGGAAGCCCCACCGACGGAAGCCACGGCCCTGGAGGCACTGCTACGAGGTGACGGGATCTTGGACAAGAGAAACAATAACTCGAAAGAGGAAGAGACACTACTGGAAATCCAGGTAACTCATTGACAGTCTTTTCTAATGCCGCTCATTCACTACACTACAAACTACAGCCACTTGAAAGTAAAAATCTTGGTTTTCATAATCCTAAAATTTGCATGGGGAAGCTGTTCCTCTCAAACCACGGAAAGCTTCTTCAGTAGCTGCATTGTTATGCAAAGATTTGAGGCAATGGAGCAGAAGATTATAAGATGCAATCTACAATCAATCAGTGATATCCACCATTCACTGTCACTGTAAAGTCCAATCCATCATCTGAGACCTCATCCACCTCAGCCGCAAGCTGTTTTGTTTTCTACATTCTGGCAAACAATACCGTACTATTAGGGCAAGGACCACTAGACTCGACAGAACACAAACTGCAGCATTCTTTCTACACAATGCAATTTATATTACTATACATTTACTAAATATCACACAAGCTAGTGTAAGTCTACTGGAGACAAGTAGTTTTATTTCAAATAAATGTGAACAAATAAAGAAACATGACAAGAAACATGAACTAAACAAACTCACCGTGGCACCATCGTATGGATATTTTATAGTAATAAAAATTGTTTAGTTCAGTTAGAGAACAGACACTAAAATTAAAAACTCAGTGCAGCGTGAGCTAAACGAGATTCGCAGCACATAGCAGCAGCAGTAGCAGGTTTAATTTATCACAAGACGAGAGTCACTAGCTGACTGACAAGACAATGGTAGAAGGTTTGGTTTCGCCTATATGGCAATATTTTAAATTTAAACCCAATGCTAATAGGAAACCTGCAAAGGATTTTTTTCTAGTTGTTGTGTTTTTTATTAAGAATAATAAGCCCCTTTTCACACAGAGATTCTGGAAAATACCCTGATATTGTGTCCCGGTATTTGTCCCAGGATCATTTGATTTTGGTTCATTCATACTGCCAGTGATTTTCCGGAATCTGTGCCTGCGTTCACACACATCCCGAAAAGATACAGTAAAGACATCGATGTAGCGTGTAATGGCTCCGCTGCGTCTTACGTTTGCTTATGATCTTGGGACATTCTAAAACGCTTAACGACAAAAACACTTAGCGCCCTATCTTGCACCCAGCGCAATTGACTTTGTACACCGTTGCAAATGGCAACATGTGTCATTCCTATTTTGCACCCGCGCAAAGCGCGCTTTTCCCTCAGCAGAAGCACGTCGCTAAACTAGTGAATGAACTTGCGCTCCCTGGGCGGTTCAGCGCAAAAAAGGAGGCGTGTTCCGGCGCAAACAATCCCTGGTGCTATTTTGCTGTTCCATTAAACAATTGCGCCACTGACCAGAAAAAACCTAGTCTAAAGTCAGTGGCGCGTTGCGCGTTGTTCATTATGCTATTTTAAGGGCGCATGCTTGACCATAGCGTGCACAACGCGCATACACTTTGCTCATGTAATCTACACAGATGCAACAGTTATTTTTGCAAATCATAAATTGTTACACTAAAAAAATATTAACACATGAGATGACGGAAATCATTGTGGTGTGCCACGAAGATGTGAAAAAATAGGCATAAATCTAGCTTACAAATTATTCAGGCTAATTATTTATTTAACCGACGCTATTTTGGGTGGGTTTCTCCCATCCCCATACAACACAACTTCTCTGTCTTTCACTGCTCTTACAAGAACATCAGTCTCCTCGGCTGTGAACCGCTCCTGGCGTGCGCCTGGTAAATACGCCATAATAATAGCAATCCATAATGGAACTTGCGCACCTGCTTTTAAAGGGAATGTTGGATGACGCTCTGATTGGTTTATTCACGTTACGCCCAAACCACACCTATGAATAATGAAGCTACTTCAGACCAACCCATTTTAGATTTGCGCCGGGCGCAAGAGCCATTTATCCCGCCGGGAAAATAGCAACAGCGCCGAGACCCGCCCACAAAGTTACTTGCGCTTTGCGCTTTGACACTTGCGTTTCAGATCGTTAAAATAGGGCCCTTAATGTACTTAGAAAGTGGTATTAAAAGACCAAACTCAGTAAACACCATACTAATAAAGCATACTATGTACAGAAAAGCAGATGAGTCCAGAAAATGAACGCAACGCGTATAATTACACATTAAGCGTTTTCCTCCCATAGAAAAACGTTATAAAGAAAGTGCTTAACGTGGCTTTATGTACTAAGACAGTGGTATTAAAAGACCAAACTCAGTAAACACCATACTAATAATTTTGCAAATCACTAAACCTTCCTGTGTTTTTATTAATAATGTATATTGAATACATTATTCATTATACATATCCATATCCATATACAATACATTATACATATGGCTCCGCAGCGTCTTAAGTTTGCTAAAACATTCTAAAACGCTTAATGTCAAAAACGCTTAATGTACAAAGAAAGTGATATTAAAAGACAAAATTCTGTACACATCATACTAATAAAGCATACTATGTACAGAAAAGCAAGTGATAAAAAAAGACAAAATTCGATATACATTATTAATAAAACACGGGAAGGTTTGCAAAATTATTAGTATGGTGTTTACTGAGTTTGGTCTTTTAATACCACTGTCTTAGTACATAAAGCCACGTTAAGCGTTTTCTTTATAACGTTTTTCTATGGGAGGAAAATTCTTAGCGTGTAATTAAACACGTTGCGTTCATTTTCTGAGCTTTTTTTTTTTGAGCCAATTTTCCAGGATCAACATGCTGTGTGAAAAGGGCTATAATGAACCCACCATTCAAGCAATTGCCATCCCTGAATTGCTGCTAATTAACTTCATATTAACTAGCAAAATAAAATGTGCATGGCCGCACAGGCATTCATAGCGGTGCGTGTCCACTGGCGCAAAGTGAGGGGAGCAGAGCGAGCATTTTTAGTTCACTCCTATGCAAGTTGAGCTTCACGCTCACACATGCTGTTATGAATGCTTGTGTGCCCGTACATATTTTATACATATTAGGTGCAAAAAAAGGAAAAAGGAAACCCCTAATGGACGTGACAGCAAGAGTGTTGTTCCTGAATATCATTTAAAAAAAAGAAAACACAAAAAAATTTGATTGTGATCTTGTTTCCATCACAACAGTTGAATAAACAAGTTAATATTAAGTTAACTTGCATTTTAGACTCAATTTTGCCAGTTACTTTGTAGTTAATATGTCACAGATATACACTCACCTAAAGGATTATTAGGAACACCTGTTCAATTTCTCATTAATGCAATTATCTAATCAACCAATCACATGGCAGTTGCTTCAATGCATTTAGGGGTGTGGTCCTGGTCAAGACAATCTCCTGAACGCCAAACTGAATGTCAGAATGGGAAAGATAGGTGATTTAAGTAATTTTGAGCGTGGCATGGTTGTTGGTGCCAGACGGGCCGGTCTGAGTATTTCACAATCTGCTCAGTTACTGGGATTTTCACGCACAACCATTTCTAGGGTTTACAAAGAATGGTGTGAAAAGGGAAAAACATCCAGTATGCGGCAGTCCTGTGGGCGAAAATGCCTTGTTGATGCTAGAGGTCAGAGGAGAATGGGCCGACTGATTCAAGCTGATAGAAGAGCATCTTTGACTGAAATAACCACTCGTTACAACCGAGGTATGCAGCAAAGCATTTGTGAAGCCACAACATGCACAACCTTGAGGCGGATGGGCTACAACAGCAGAAGACCCCACCGGGTACCACTCATTTCCACTACAAATAGGAAAAAGAGGCTACAAAGAGGATGTTTTCTTGGCACACTTTAGGCCCCTTAGTGCCAATTGGGCATCGTTTAAATGCCATGGCCTACCTGAGCATTGTTTCTGACCATGTCCATCCCTTTATGACCACCATGTACCCATCCTCTGATGGCTACTTCCAGCAGGATAATGCACCATGTCACAAAGCTTGAATTATTTCAAATTGGTTTCTTGAACATGACAATGAGTTCACTGTACTAAAATGGCCCCCACAGTCACCAGATCTCAACCCAATAGAGCATCTTTGGGATGTGGTGGAACGGGAGCTTCGTGCCCTGGATGTGCATCCCACAAATCTCCATCAACTGCAAGATGCTATCCTATCAATATGGGCCAACATTTCTAAAGAATGCTTTCAGCACCTTAGAATTAAGGCAGTTCTGAAGGCGAAAGGGGGTCAAACACAGTATTAGTATGGTGTTCCTAATAATCCTTTAGGTGAGTGTATACAGTATACAATCAGTCGGCCCATTCTCCTCTGACCTCTAGCATCAACAAGGCAGTTTCGCCCACAGGACTGCCGCATACTGGATGTTTTTCCCTTTTCACACCATTCTTTGTAAACCCTAGAAATGGTTGTGCATGAAAATCCCAGTAACTGAGCAGATTGTGAAATACTCAGACCGGCCCGTCTGGCACCAACAACCATGCCATGCTCAAAATTGCTTAAATCACCTTTCTTTCCCATTCTGACATTCAGTTTGGAGTTCAGGAGATTGTCTTGACCAGGACCACACCCCTAAATGCATTGAAGCAACTGCCATGTGATTGGTTGATTAGATAATTGCATTAATGAGAAATTGAATAGGTGAGTGTATATGTATATATATATATATATATATATATATATATATATATATATATATATATATATATATATATATATATATATATATAAACCTGCATTTTCAAATGATTCAATGACTCACTCATAAAAAAAAGTCCTTGTTTCATTCCTGAATTAATCTATGCCTCTTAACAAATCAGTAGAATGAATGATTAAATGACTCACCCATAAAAATAATAATAGCTTGTTTCAGTCTTGACTGAATCAGCATCTTTGAACATATCAATTGAATGAACATTAGTAGTGTCCCTCGTACCATGTCTTATTTTCAGTTTTTGCTATGAAATGTATTTTAAGAACTCCCTTGTCCATGTCCATACAGCAGGTTCTCCACTGTATCTCTGGATATGTGGACTATTGTCTTTTCTCATGAAGTTCATTAATCTTTGTCATCTAATCGCTTACCCCAACTTTCTTCATTTTCTGCAGAGGGTGCTTGAGGCAGACGAAAACGGGGATGGTTTCCATGATGATGAGGATTTTGAAGTGGACACACCAAAGAGGAAGCATCGAAACAAAGGCAGGGTGAGTGATGAGCATGACTCATCAAAGTGTGTGGATGGTGTGAAGGAAAAAAGCAAGCGAGAGTAAGAAGAAAGTCAGATCGAGACAGCCAGGGCGGATTGACACAAGAGAGAGAAATAAAACATGAAAGAGAAATACCTGACTTATAGTGTGTGAAGAGACAGATAAAAGACAAAGAAATGAGAAATTATGTAAATCACTGATATAGTGATTATGTCATGTAAAAAGTGATTGTCATGTATTTTTTAAAATGTTGATCAGGGTCGAGGCTCTGGGCGCAGGCGAACAGAAGCAGTGGCCAACGACGATCAGGATAAACCCTACGTTTGTGATAGTAAGTGCAAATTTCTTCACTTTCAGATTCAAAGTGTGTCTTAAAGTCTAAGCAACCTGCAAATATATATATATATATATATATATATATATATGTATATATATATATATATATATATATATATATATATATGTATATATATATATATATATATATATATATATATATATATATATATATATATATATATATATATATATATATATATATATAAATAAAACGTTGTAAATTTACAAAATGCAATAGAAAAACTAATTAGGAAAAATCTAATTTGTAACCTAAATAGGCATTATGCATTAATGTCCAAAAGTCCACTTAGAAAATGTGATTTTCAAGATCTAATTTGAACCTTGAAGTAATTTAAAAAATAACGTTAAAAGGAATAAAAATATTTATTATTCTGCACTAATCAAATAAGCAAATTTGTGACATTCTGTGACATTTTTTTATTTTATTAATGATGTTGAATATAATTACAAATATCATTTCTAATTAAAAAAAAAATTATTCAATTATAAAAAGCAATATACTAGTGCTCTCAGATTTTTGGACCCCACTGAACTTGAATATAAATTAGTAGAAGTATAACAGTAGTATTTCTTTTTCATTTCACTCAGAAATTTGAACTATTTTGACTCTACTGCTGTTTTGTTGTCTTGTTTTGGGGCCGTAAAAAAGTCTTCCATTTTGTCATATGGTACCTGCCTGTGTTTCTCATCTTGGCATGGTCGCCTGTTTTAATTTCAAGAGCATGTGACTATCAGAGGAGATACTAGAGCTACTTTGGGTTCCAGAGGCCTCTCTGAATGTAACTTACTTCCTGTATTTTGTTTTCTGTCTCCTCTTTTGCTTTGTGTCTCCTCTGTTTCAGACAGATACAAACAAAAGCATAACTCAAAAACCGCTGACTCAGGTATTCAGCCATGTTGCCATCTTCCTCTTGCTCAGACATGTGGGCTATGCTAATAACAAGGCTAATCATTTAATGCTTATGTCGGGGAGGAATTATTAACATTAATCAGCTGGTTCAGTCTTCTCTGTAGCTGCTGTTGATATTTCATGCCGCTTGGTCAAAGCTATCATGCATGTCTAACAACACTGCTGCTGAAATAGCAAAGCTTGAACATGTAGCCTTTTCATTGCTACATCTTTGCAGGCCCTGTCCTAGGTAATCCACTGCATTGCTGGAATGATTGACTCTGGATGTGCATTTTGCTGAAACGAAATGCATGTAATCGCTTCCCTTTTCTGGCTTAATGATTTTTGCACAGTCTGTACAAAAATATGGTCTATTACATCAAATATATACTAGGAGTCTAAAAGTGCACCAAGTCTTTTTTCCCCCACATTTTATCCCTAAAGAAATTAATAGCGCTTTTAACAAATATTATTACAGTGATATACATGAAATGAAGACATTATTTGCCTATAAAATAATATACTTAAGTGCAAACACGGTAACTGCAATTCAATTAAAATGTATAATAGTTTTATAATTTTATGTGCTTAAAATATGTGCTTTAGTATGCTAGTCAGCCGTGCATTTAAATATTATTATTTGCAAGTACAGTTTTTACAAATATACTTTTGATTTGAAGTGCACATTCAACGCAACTAAGCCCCCTATTATTATTGGATACTTAGTTTTCCTTTAAGCATAATGGTACAATGAAGATAGCATTTAACTGTACAATTTACTTCAGAGTAGGGCTGCACGATATTGGAAAAATCCTACATTGCTATTTTCTGCATTATATATTGAAATATAAAACAATTTATATTATTTGAAAATAATGAATCATTCTAGGATGATGGGGTGATTTTGTAGGTGAGTGCATCTGCATAGAATATAATAACAAATTACAAGCAATGTAATACAATAGAACAAATATACAAATTAAATAAACAGTGCTTTATGCAAAAGTAATTTTCTCTTTCTCTTTTGTTGTTTGATTAACATTGGTGTCACAAACAGCTGTGGGCTACTGTCACTTTAAGAGGAATGCACGGATCCAATATAAAGATACACATCCGACTGTTTACAAGGATACTCGCCAAGACCGGCATTTTGACTTCATTATGCGTGTACGTGTCAGTTTAAGATCAAAAGGAAGAGAAAGAGAAATTAATTTGTTCTCATGCTGTCTGTGTGGCTGTGTGTCTTGCGCTTGATGTTTGAACTGACTTAAAAAACGCATGCAAGCGATAAACTTTCACTCTATAATGTTAAACTTTGAAATATATCATATACATTCCCATACCAGGGAGCAGCTGGCCCGTACGGATCATGGATCAACTATGATCCCTATCCTGCGACGTGACTATTTTGCAGATGCGCACATCGTTATATCAATGCTAAAACGATGTATCGTGCAGCCCTACTTCAGAATAAAATAAACGATTATCAGGAAAAAATGTGGGGTGGGACTTTACCCTGTCCATTGGGATTAATTGTACAGGCTATTAGTATTAGTTCACTTTAATATTCCCTGTCTGCTAACCCTTTTTTATAGATTTGAAGTGAGAGAATTTATTACTGTGAAAATATTGTGCTTACCTTGCTGGTATTGCAGTCTGCAACCCACAGCTGCTTGACATGCATCCTGTAGAGAGCAGGACATCTTTTCTGTGCTGAGGTTTACATAATATGAAAACCTAAGCCAACATGTTCAATAACAGCAAGCCATTTGCAATCTCCATTAAACACATCGACGCTATGCTATAGGGTGAATTCAGGGTGATTGAGACACTTTTCCAAGTCATCTCAATGGCCAAAAGTGTCCCAATCACCCTGAATTCACCCTAGTTATGTGATATATACCATGTCTGTAATCTAATAGGCATTAGCATGTGTTTTCAGTGACCATGTTAAAAGCTAGATCTAAATGCATCTAAGACTTATCAGACAGACCACATTCTGACCACATTCAACAAAGGTGTGATTCAATATATAAGTAACATTCAAGTCACTTTACCTATTATACTCCTTGAATTCTTGCAATTTACAGGTACAGTCAGTGCAGAGCACCTGCTATGACGCCTATAGCAGCACCTATAGGTGTTCATGAAGACATACTGTGGGGTTGCAGTGCTAATACTGTGCCTTAAACACTGTTCTTACACTGCCTGAGAACATGTGGTGTAGAATTTGTGATAGAGCTTTTATTCCACTGCTAGTTGCTTTGTGAATTCCTTAGATATGTGTTAGCATCCCAGCTTGATTATTAGAATAACACTGAGACTAAATGAGAAGTTCTTCCCACTAAAATGAATCTCATTGTAACCAATGTTCTTTATCTTAGTCTGTGGGAAGCGTTACAAAAACCGCCCTGGACTAAGCTACCATTATGCCCATACTCACCTTGCTGAAGAGGAGGGTGAAGAAGAACGAGAAACTGAAATCCCCCAGTCTCCTCCTGTCCACCACGAGAATCACAAACGTAAGTTAATATTTGTTTTATATGCAAAATAAATGTTTTAATATCTAAGCTTATGTTCCAACATACCATGTAGACATACTCTGCTTTGTGTTAATACACCTTAATGTCAGCATGAAATTGAAATTCACCTAAATGAATCTTAATAATCTGTGATTAAAAAAATCTCATGTCTGTTCTTCTGGTGAAACAGACTTTTCTCTGGTGGCGTATGCCAGACATCTTTTAGGCCGTGTGTCCACCAAAGTGTTTTTTCCTACAGCAGTACATTTTTTCAGTTGTTTTCAATGGGAGCGATGCTTATTTAAAAACGGCAGCAGCGTGACGATGCGCTGAGTGTCTGTGGCCCTGTCCCAAATGACACACTTCATATGCACTTACAATGGCTACCACATGTGCATGGCTATTAAATCCACAAGAGTGTAGGGTGTCCAATTTGTCATATTAGGGCCCTGTCCAAATAGCTCCCTAAACACTCGCAGTCTTCCTACAAGTCCACACTTTCGTGATGTAACCGGAGCTTGCTTCAGTGCATTGGCGGCAAAAGTGCACATCGAGGGTGCATATCTGCCAAATGCATATATGTAAATGTAATATCGACTGCAAAGGGGGCGCTCGTGAGCACCCCTCTGAAACCTAAAATGACAAATGGGACAAACTCAAACCCCTTAAACGCGGTCCTGGAGGGCCACTGTCCTTCAGAGTTTGATCAGGGTTGGAGCTAAACTCTGCAGGACAGCGGCCCTCCCTGTAGTCTCATGGACTTGCAGAAGGGTGCTCACAAGTGCCCCCTTTGCGGCCAATATGTGCACTTTTGCCGAGCCCGCTAGCCGGCGAGCTTCGCAGCAGACTTATGGTGCATTCACACATGCTTTTTTTTATATATGCATTCATAGGATTATTAAAATGCTTCCCCTAATGTGTCTTAGTCAGGGTGTGAATAACATAGCAGGCTTCAGAGGTCAGAGTGGGCAAAAAAAACGGTAACACTTTACAAGAAGGTTCATTAGTTAACATTCGTTAATTACATTAGTTAACGTGAACTAATAATGAACTGCACTTTTATTTTACCTTTGTTAATGTTAATTTCAATATTTACTAATGCATTATTAAACTCTGTTTAACATTAGTTAATGCACTGTGAACTAACATGAACAAACCATGAACAGCTGGATTTTTATTAACTAACATTAACTAATGCTGAACAGAGGTGTTGTTCATGGTTAGTTCATGTTAACATGGTTAGTTTGTGTTGCAAAATAAAACCTAATACCAGGTTAGTTGGTTAGGTCATGTTAACTAATGCATTAACCACTGTTAACTAATACATCCTTATTGTAAAGTGTTACCAAAAAAAAAAAAAAAGAAAACTTTAGTCCATTGTTAATGTTAGTTCATATTACTTTATTGTTTTATTATTATTACACACTTTACTTCCTATATGAAATGGCATTTGTAGAAATTTACATAAGCCAGAATTTAAAAAGGCTTTAAAAATATTGTTAGTTAATGCTAACTATTGCGTAGGATAATGTTAATGGCTACACAACCTTATTAAAGTGTTCCTGGCATTAAACACACAATGCTGTATGGAGAGACTCTTATATCATGCACTTTTCCAACTAATCTTAAACTAACTTTTCTTCACAGAATAGAAATAAAAAAAAACCTTTGTTCTCTTTATCTGGATCATTTTCCTTATGATGATTCTGAAAGAAAACGCACTGGTGTCTACTAGGGCTGAAACGATTCATCGAGTTACTCGATTAACTCGATTACAAAAATTCCTGAACAAGAAGCCTTGTTAAATTCCTATGACGCGCACTATACGCGCAGGGATCTGATTCACACGGACCGCTGTTCAATGTTCAGGAAGCACAACATAGCGCGTGATACATTTTGAATATAGTTGGCACGATGGAGGAGAGTAAAGATGTCCATAAACGGCAGAGAATGTCTAAAGTTTGAGATCATTACATTCTTAAAAAAGAAGAGAACAAGGTGCAATGTGTCTACTGCAAAGTAGACCTGGCACTCCACAGCAGGACGACTTCAATGGTAGCCTAAGCCTATACATTGATGTTCGCTGATTTTAATCCTATACTGTATTTGTAGCGATGTCGTGATGCGGTTTGACTAGATATGATGTTTAGCTTTGATGTTTTTAAGTAGTAAACGTATTCACGCTCAATTGCAAAAGAGTAGCCTAAAAAGTAGCCTCGTCTCTCTCTCGCGCGCCAGTCAGACCAATCGCGGCAATGGATCACATATAACTTTTATGTAGTCAAAAGTTATATGTGAAGCTAACAATAATTTCAGCATGCATTCACTGTATACACCGGGACGTGATGTTGTGACGCGATTTTTCGAACTGATGCTTCACCTAAAATGCACCGCAATGCAAGTGATGCAAGCCAAATGCAGCGTTCTATTGAAAATTAATGTATGTATTTCTGCCGTACCAAACTGCAAAGAAGCAAAGTCTGGTCTGACTGGGGCTCACTCTTCCTCACGCACGGCACACGCGCGCGCACACACACACACAGGTTGCTAGGTTACCATAGCAAATAGGCTCACCCCAGAAGTTATATATTATTTGTTAGTAGCCTAATGGTAAATGCTGCAGGTGTATAAATCTACATAAAACAGATATTTGCTTTGATGTCAGGGCTAGATTACAACATGAAACCTGTTGTGCATATTATTAAATTAAATTGCTTTTCCTCTTCATTTTCGGGATGCATTATTTGTTTTGGTTGTTTATTAAACACACAAAAAATTTTTATCCGATTAATCGATCGATTAAGTGCTAGATTAATCGATTACAAAAAGAATCTATAGCTGCAGCCCTAGTGTCTACTGTTGCTATTATCGGAGGCTACTTTAATGCGCATCTGATTGATATAAACCTCACGCTCTTATTTCAGTGTTGGTAATGTTGTAGTTACTTTAGCAGTTTCCTTCGTATATTCAGTTAAACGACATTAAGTAAAATTTCATGTATCATTCATCAGAACTGTGCGTATGCATTTTAGACACTTACACAAATGTGTTTGCTCCGTCCATGCAATAAATGTTCATCCTTGAATAAGCGGGGTTTTACTTCAACTGCTCAGGTAGGCCTACTGTATTTCCGTGAAACTTAAGTATTTTATTTTATATAAAATAACGGTGACGTTCCCACGCAATGAAAGCATTTTACCTATTTCAACAGTAGTGACTGAGGAGAGCTCAAACATGTATCTGTGAGCGACGGACGGAGCGCGAGAGCACTCCAGTGAAGGCGGTAAAGCGCGTCAGTGAAGGCGGTAAAGCGTGTCTGTGAAGGCGAGCTGTGAGGGCACGGATGACTCAGCACAATGTCTCTATTAATTCACGCATTTAGTAGATATAATCTAATGTTAATTTTAAAGCACTGAATCGCTATTGAATCGTGATTCATTCGATTCTTAGCATTTTAAATCGATTATCGGCCGAAATAAGCGATTCACAATTCAAAATGCACGTTTCAAGATCGATGCATATGCATCGTCAGGATTTGTAATCGATGCATAGAGAAAACGAGTGAATCGTTACACCCCTAGTGACATCATGCGTTGCCGAACTGAATTGTGGGTTCCGTTGCGTCACGTCACTGCTGTTGCTCGCGGCAGAGGTTTTCAACTTTTCAAGCGCCAATGCAGGTGTCAGCCAATTAGATTTCCTATGCAAATACCCTAGCGAAGACGCTAGCCAATTGCGTTTATGCAACAACAGAAAAGTAATTTGATTGGCTGTTGTCACTATGACGGATGAGCCAGCACCAGCTTCAGACACGCTCACCACCAAGGGTCAATGCTGACACCCCGTATGAATGCAGCGTTGTACCAGACAATCAATACCAGACAGGTGGCTAAAAACACTTTGGTGGACACACGGTCTTAGTCCGCTTAAACTCCACCCCTTTCTTACAATCGAATACAAGCTTGCATTCAGATCTGCCTCCATTCAATCAACATCGATGGATTGAACCAAGTCGCCGTCCTATATTTTTTCCTTTTCGATAATCCGTTTCCCTGGGATGTGCATCATAATATGAAGGATATAATCTGTCACTGTTGCCTCTGGCTTGGCGTGCTCAGTTGGGGACACTAAAATTTTTCAACTAAACATCGAAATAAATCTAATTAATAAACTAAATGAACCATATAATAATGAACCATATATTACTGATCTAATTATTGATCTAAAGCCCACACTGTCACGGTATGGAAATTTAAACTGATGACATCAAATGACTATACAGCTTCATAAAATTATGCTGCATTATTTTCCTGTTTAACACTGTAAAGCTGCTTTGGAACAATCTGCATTGTTAAAAGCGCTATATAAATAAAGTTGACTTGACTTGACTTCTTTCGTTACATCACTACTTTAACCATGGTAAATGTAATGTTGTACCACATTGCCTATTTCTTTAATTAACCACCCAGTGTGAATAATACAGTCACCTATCAATAGTTAGCGGCGAGTATTTGCTCCATTCTCAACACTAGTGAGCTGCCTCAATGTCTATATTCTATATAAATATTCTAATAAACATATGATATCCAGTATTCAATAAGCAAATAAATACATAACACAAATATTACTCTTCCCTTTATTTTAATTTGCTCTATTTTTACAGCACAGAAAGGGCCTGATGGCACGATCATCCCTAATGACTACTGTGACTTCTGTCTGGGAGACTCAGGCTCTAACAGGAAGACAGGCCAGGCTGAGGAGTTGGTTTCCTGCTCAGACTGCGGCCGCTCTGGTGAGTCCATTTACTTCACTGTATTTTCTATTACTCAAAGTTACAGTTACAGTATCTGCTCATGTTAGATCAAGTAGGGTAGTTTCACCTCCATCTTGACTTATTCTCACTGTGAGGGAGATATTCTACTAAAGCATAGCCAATAGAAATGTTAAAAATATATATTGCTGGATGTTTTAGTAGTAAATAAACAAACAGTAAAAGTTGTCATAGACATTATTCAGAGATTTTGCTCTCTCTCTTTCTGTAATTAATGTAACGGTGCTCTAAAATGGGCCAGATTACAGTAGCTGTATTTGGTCAGTAAGACCTTGACTTTGACTACAAATCAGAAGCACATAGATGTTTGTTTTATTGACATATTAAGTTTGTCATCTTAGTCTTCTATTTAAAGCAAGCAGAAATGTATAATTATTATATACACACATCATTCTTGTTTTTAAGGGAAATGAATGTGAAAAAGTTAGAGGGTTTGCACATACAACAGAAAAACACCACATGATGATTTATATTTTATTTTCTCGAAATGATGATACCAATTATTATAATTATCTTTAATATATTTTTTGAGTTGATCTGAAAAAGCTTTAGAACATGTAATTAAAACCCATACATATTAGTGTATATGCATCCACCAAAAGTACAATTTTAATGCTTTATCATTCCATACATCAATAGCACATTTCATCAGCTTGTTTGTGCGTATCCCATCATTTGTGTTTTTTGCTAGAGCATGTTTGTTTATTTGTTTTATGGAGTTTCGCTGAGTGTGATTTGGGTTTGGCTTGGCATAACCGTGTCATATTGAAATGATTTCCCAAACACAGATTAATACCATTAGAAAGGCTTCTTAATGGAGAGTTGCCATTAACAGTGATTTAAAACCAGACTAGGCTTAATCTGTGCCCTGGAAATCAGCATTGTGGGTTCAGAGATATGCAGATCAGTGATTGGCCGATATTGAATTTTGGCTGATGCTGATATCTTAGAGAGCAAGGTGGCCGATATATAATTTTTATTTAGCCTATTTTACTTACTATTTAATACATTAAAAAAATAAATCTGTAAAATAAACAGACTTTACTTTAGATGGCAAACTCTTAATTATATAATCATATTACAGTATTTTCACAAATAAATAAATATGAATTAAAAAGAAAATTTAAACTGTAACCAACAGGGCACTCAGTAATCTGGTAAGTTTGTGCACCCTGGGAATCGTCTAGGTTACGTATGTAACCCTCGTTCCCTGAGGAAGGAACGGAGATGTAACGTTAGTGACTAACGAATGGGGGTTTCGCTTAGAAGCCAATTACCTTCGAGGAGTCTAACAACGCCCAATGGCAGTGCCAATGCCATGGGCATGCGGAATTTGCATGCATACCTCTGCCCCACAGCATGGGTATATAAGGAAGTACGCTGGCAACATCGCATTATGTTACCTGCTGTGGATCCAAGACTGAACTCCCAGCCGTTCCAGCAGTACAGCGGATGTGGCAAAGGGACGTTACATCTCAGTTCCCTCCTCTGGGAACGAGGGTTACATACGTAACCGAGACGTTCCCTTTCGTTCAGTCACTACAACGTAACCTTAATGACTAACGAATGGGGGTCCCAATACAGTGATGCCACTCGGCTGTCTTAAAGTGCCCTGCGTAAGTGTGAGTACCCTGTCATAAGACTAGTACGGACGAAGGACTCCCACTTATCACAGGAAAACCAAGGTACACTGGGAAGCATATTCCAGTGGAGATATGCCAAAATGGGGAGGACTCAGAGAGTACACATATGACCCGCTACGGGCTGCATATGGAGAACTCTGGTGTACCAGCCAAAGGTGGATTTTTAACCCCAGGGGTGGCAGGGACTTGCCAAGGGAAAGACACCTGCTCACTGAGGAGGCTTATGGTGGAAATACACGTGTGGGGGTCGCCGGAGGGGAACCATGCACATGGGGCACCTGGCCGGACACAAGGGTCTGGGCTCGAGAGGGCAGACTTACTGGTGTCGGCGTCGACAGTGCTGGAGGAACTCAGGGCTTTCGGGAAGCTAACCTGAGGAATATATATCACACGTATCCAGTCCGCGGAGTGGAATGGCGAGCAAGCAAAGACACCTGAGCCTAGTCCATTACCGGCCACTAGTAGAGGCTAGTACATAGTCGGACACAGGCTCCACTCGGAGATTGTAGAATCTGGCGAATGTGTTGGGTGTCGCCCAGCCTGCAGCTCTGCAGATGTCTGTTAGCGAGGCGCCATGTGCTAGAGCCCAAGAGGAGGCCACACTCCGGGTGGAGTGGGCCCTAACCCCAAGGGGACATGGTCAACCTTGCTGCTGGTAAGCCAAAACAATGGTGTCCACTATCCAGTGAGACAGCCTTTGCTTTGAGAGAGCTCTTCCCTTCCGCTCTCCACCATAACAGACAAAGAGCTGGTCTGAGGTCCTGAAACACTGAGTCCTGTCTACGTAAGCGCGGAGAGCGCGTACTGGACAGAGCAATGCCAAGGCTGGGTCTGCCCCCTCCACGGTTCACGGTGCAGGTTCACCACCTGGTCTCTGAACGGAGTGGTGGGAACCTTGGGCACATATCCGGGCCGGGGTCTCAGGATCACGTGAGAGTTAGCCGGCCCGAACTCCAGGCACGCTTCGTCAACCGAAAATGCCTGCAGGTCCCCTATCCTCTTGACGGAGACCAATGCGTTCAGGAGCGCTGTCTTCATAGACAAGAACTTAAGATCGTCTGACCACAAAGGCTCGAAGGGAGGCCTCGGGGAGAGCGAGGAGGATTTAGTCTCTTGGCTCCCCTCAGGAACCTGATGATCAGGTCGTGCTGACTTACCTTTTTGTTCTCCAAGAGGTCGTGGTGGGCAGAAATTGCGGCCACATAAATCCCGTCCAGGAGCCACACGTGGAGGTTCCAGAGTTTGGGACGGGGGTGCCAGAGGGTGCCCCGTCTCTGAGTGAGGAGGTCCTTCCTCAGAGGGATAGGCCAGGGAGGGGCTTTTGCAAGGAGTAAGAGTTCTGAGAACCAGGTCTGGCCGTGCCAATATGGGGCGACCAACATGACCTGCTCCTTGTCCTCCCTGATCTTGCACAGGACTCGTGCGAGAAGGCCACGGGGTGAGCCTCTGAAGGCAGGCCCGAGTTACTAGGACCCAGAGCGTGCCAGACCGCCATGCCCATCTTGGGACTCGAAGCAAATGCTGAAGTGGTCTCATATGAAGCAATCCGAGCGGCGTCACCGCGGCTGCAGATGCCATATGCCCCAGGAGCCTCTGAAACAGTTTCAGTGGAACCGCGCTCTTGCTCTCGATTTGACGGAGGCAAGTCAGCAGAGACTGCACGTGCTCGCTCGTAAGCTGCGCGCACATGACGACCGAGTCAATATCCATACCGAGAAAAGAGATCCTCTGCACGGGGCAAAGTTTGCTCTTCTCCCAGTTGACCCGAAGGCCCAGACAGGCTAAGTGCTGGAGCACTAGTTCTCTGTGTTTGCAAACCTGCGCTCGAGAGTGACTCATTATGAGCCAGTCGCCGAGGTAGTTCAGGATGCGAACCCCGTGCTGCCTGAGTGGCGCAAGGGCTGCCTCGACAATCTTCACGAAGATGCGAGGGGACTGAGCTAACCCGAATGGGAGGACCGTGTACTGATATCCCTGCCCCTTGAAAGCAAACCGTAGGATCGGTCTGTGTCGAGGTAGGATGGAGACATGGAAGTAGGTGTCCTTCAGGTCGATCACTGCAAACCAATCGGCTGGACGAACGCATTTGAAAAGGCATTTCGCTGTCAACATCCTGAACGGAAGCCTGTGAAGGTATCGGTTCAGGACGCGCAGGTCCAGGATTGGCCATAACCCACCGGTCTTCTTGGGTACAATGAAGTAGGGGCTGTAGAAGCCGGACTTCATCTCGGCTGGAGGGACAGGCTCGATCGCACCCTTCGCCAGTAGGGTGGCAATCTCCGCACACATGACAGGGGCATTGGCCCCGACCATAGTGCAGCGGACTCTCCGGAAGCGACCCAGTGGGACAATCCCGGAAGCTGAAGCCAGGCTCCCAGGAACTGGACCAGCGGGGTCATTCGGACCACAGACGTACCCAGGGTAGGTAGGCGAGGCAGCGTTACCGGCCCGGACTTGGGAGGCGGAGCGTCCCGGTGTGGGGGCACGGTTAACGGCTGCATCCTGACAGAGGAGACCAGGGAAGGACGCACGTTCCACTGGGGTCTGCTCTGAGAGGAGGCTGGTGACAGAGAGGGACGAGAGCGGCGTGGCCCGGGGGCGGCGCACACTGCTGTCACCAGTCTCTGGGGGCTCAGGGATGGTAATGTCAATTCTTTCTTTAATCACATTAGGGTGCCCCAAGGGCCAGCAGCTGAACAAAAGATTCTCCCCCGGCCTTCCACCGGGGGAAGGAGTGGCCCTGCTGCCATCTCCCTGAAAGAATTTCCTATCCCTGAGCCATCCGCATCAGGAGCGCCGCTTGGCCTGGCGTTTAGTGGGACGCGGGGAGGCCTGGGCGGACTGGGGCACCTTCCTACGGCGTCTTCCGCGACCCGGCCCGGGTGAAGGCTGCTGCTGGGGCCGGGCAGGAGGGGCGGGAGCCTTAGGAGGGCGTCCTCGGTGGCGAGCAGGCTGAGGCGACTGTGCCGGCGGCTGGGTGGAGGCAGCAGCTGGCCGCCGGGGCAGTATATGTTTTATAGCCTCAGTCTGCTTCTGGGCGGTTGAAAACTGTTGGGGCGAAGCTTTCAACCGCGCCGCCGAAGAGGCCAGCCTGGGATATGGGTGCATCGAGGAAACATGTTCGCTCACTGTCCTGCATATCAGCCAGGTTTAGCCACAGGTGTCACACCTGGATCACAGCTGTGGACATCACCTGATCCAGGGAGCGTGGCGGCACGCAGCTCGTCCACAAGCCCTGGATCAGCTCCACCCTCATGCATGTCCCTGAGCAACCGGGCCTGGTAGACTTGCAGAATTGCCATGGCATGCAACGAGGCGGCAGCCTGCCCCGCAGCTCTGTCGATTTCGCCACTAAGGTTGATGTGAATCGACAGGCTTTGGAGGGGTGCTTAGGATCACCACGCCAGATCGAAGCGCTCTGAGGACACAGTTGCATCGCAATAGAACGTTCGACTGGGGGGACCCCAGTGTACCCGTTGGCCGCGGCCCCATCGAGAGTGGAGAAGGCGGAGGAGGCTGTCAAACAGTCACGGGAAGACAATGGGGATGCGCGGCGCCCCCAAAAACCAATCATCCAGCCGTGACACTCAGGACAGGGCGGAGGGTTCCACTCTATCCCAAGGCTCACGGCTGCCTGAGACAGTATGGCTGTCAGCTCCGGATCCGACTTGGGCAATGCTGGGGCGCCCGAAGGTGGCAGCACAGCCAAGTCATCATCCTCGAAGGACTCAAGCCCACCTTGTGATGTGACGACCGACATTGCATCATCCTCCGGAGCGCCAAACGAAATGGGTCTGCCCCCTCCACGGACAGCGCTTGCAGGTTCACCACCTGGTCTCTGAACGGAGTGGTGGGAACCTTGGGCACATATCCGGGCCGGGTCCGCAATCTCCCCCTGAACGCTCATGGGTTGCGGTGCGCTAGAGGGGGGTGTGGCCCGAGGCAGGAGCGTCGGGGCTTTGTTCCACACCGTCACCCTCAGGTCACCCTGCCAAAGTACCGCCTCTCGTGGAGACGGTAGATTGGGGTGTGGCAGAGGGGACTCTCACTTCTTTACCTCCTCGCGTCTCGACCGCAGCACCGCGATGGTCATGTTCCCGCAGTGGCAACATGACGAATCCACAAACGCTGCCTGAGCATGCTGAACGCCCAAGCATACCAGACAGTGATTGTGCCCATCAGAAGACAATAACAACCGGCCGCACCCAGAAGTGCACGTACGAGACATCCTGAAAAGGACGTGCCACGTGCAAGCTCTTTTGTGAGAGGAAGCTTCGCAGTGACGCCGAAGCGCCCAGGGAAACACACACCAGCTGTCTAGCAGACCACTGCGCAGATCAGCAGGCAGGAAGTATGTGATCTCTGGAATGCGCCGTAGACACCAACGCCACTGGAAAGCTGCTCATCTCGAAGGCTGACGAAGACTCAGTTAGCAGGCTTGAAGGAGTGAAGAGATGCTCTTGGCTCCAAAGCAGAAACATAATGTGATGTTGCCAGCGTACTTCCTTATATACCCACGCTGTGGGGCGGAGTTACGCATGCAAATTCCACATGCCCATGGCATTGGCACTGCCATTGGGCGTTGTTAGACTCCTCGAAGGTAATTGGCTTCTAAGCGAAACCCCCATTCGTTAGTCACTAATTTTACGTTGTAGTGACTGAACAAAAGGGATTTTTTTTTTTTATCATAACCATAAATACTAATGATTACTAATACTAATTTAACATACAGCACACAGCGAAAATGACATGAATATGACAGTGGTGAATATAGCGCAACTGGATATAACGCAGCATAGTTTGAAATCAAGGGTTTAAAGATTGTCAATCGTGCGTCTCCAGTGACAGCCTGTCCGCACAGTATACATGCGGTTTTATGCAGGCTACAAATGCACAGTTCAAAAGATCTCACAGCTGGATATTACAAAGTCTGCAAGGTTTGAGAAATGTAATGTTTATTAGATATTCAAATAGTTATTTATATTTATTTCTGAATACTGACTATAAATGAGAATGTGTTATAGTGTTTGCCTTTTTATTACTAATAAAACATTGTATATCATTTACTTTCTTTGTTTAAACAGTTCTACTAACTAATAACGTATTAGATAGGAATAATAAACTGAGACCATAAACTAATGAAGACTGAGAATGAGAGCGCTGTGTGCTCGAGAAGTGTCTCGCTGCAGCCTGCGGTGCACATCCAGCCCGGCCCACATACAAAAAGTGACATCAGATACCTTGCCCATTATCCAAATATACGTCAAGCCAGTTCAGCATGAACTCCACCCTGCAGCCGATTCTTAAGATTTTGGTCATGACAATCAAAGTACTGATCGCCTACACCAAACACTGATCCCTAAACTTACCTGTCACTGTAACCGTAAGGCCAATTTATAATTCTGCGTCGGACCTACGCCGTATCCTCTACGGCGCAAGTTACGCGTTGGTTTTAATTTATACTTCTGCGTTGTTGTCTGCATCAATGTGCAGACCGCTAGGAGGCAGTGTCCACGGGCATGTTGATGGTAACCCACAGTATCAAGACAAAAGCCGAAGGAAGAAGCATGTTTACATTGACGTAGTATCAGCAGCCGTCATGGCGACAGATAACGGCTTTTCTTGCAGCTTGAGTTGTTGTATGTAATACAAATTAAGCATCTCTAGTGGATTAGTAGAGTTAAATAAGAGGCGATCTGGCGCTGGAATGCTTTTTTGAAATCATGCCGAGCTTGTGGTGCTGTTTTCAGTATCGTTGGCTCATGCACAGACGAGTGCTTCAATCGATTGCTGTTGCGGAGACTATTCATTCCATTGAAATCACAAAACAAAATGCACCCTAATGTGTCCCTGTTCTTGATATACAATCACTGATTAACATCTTTGGTTTTAATGAGAAAATAAACTATACACAGCAGATCTATGTATTTATTCACTAACATAAACAATCTCTGCACTACAAAATATTGTGTTATATAGCAGATGTAAGGATTAAACTATCATCCCATTTCTGGACACACACTCCTATCGCAGATTTTGTTTATTTATTTATTGACCTGAGGGAGGGGTTCTGGCAGACTAATCACAGCACTTGCGGTCCGTGTAGAATTGATGCGTTGTTACATTTTTGGAGAGGTGCGCGCCAGGGTACGTCGTAGGGTACGTGCGCATCACACAGCCTACGGCGTAGCTACGGCGTACACTCGACGCAGAAGTATAAATTGGCCTTTAACCAATGAAATTAGCTGCAGGGCGGGATTTCCTGTGAAGTGGTTTGGGGGAAAAATTGCGCTTCCTCATTAACTTTGAAACTTGAAGAAGCATCGAGAAGACTTAACCTTCACAGCAATTTTTTTCCATTTACTTCTTATATTTCTCTTTTTATGACAGACTGCACTAAAACCCAATCAAAACTAACCCTTGCGCCTAAAAACCCTTTTAATATGGAACCTACATACTGAAACCCAACTAAAACCTACCCATACGCCTGAAAGCCACTCAAAACCTACCCATATGGCTAAAACCCTTTCAATTGTAAACCTACATACAGCCAATCAGGTTTCTGGGGTTGAAATGGGGACGGGGAGTCACAAGGTGACATTTTGGATGTGGGTGGGGTTGGATATCCACCGCAGCATGCGGCCATCCGCTTCCGACACATCGGCCAAACATATCTCCAATGCCAATATTTAAAAATGCCACTCCTATTAGCCACTTTGGCGGGTTGAATTTTATAAATAATATATACTTTTTTCAGTTGTATTTTAAAAAGGCATCTGAAATAAACTAAGTGCAATGTAGTGTTGTCAAAAATATAGATTTTCTTTTAATACACATCAATACTAAAATTTCTGAAATGCTTCATATACAAATTTTCTGCAGAATAAATGCACAATACCAGCTGCGCTCTCTCATCTCTCCGACAGCGAGTTGACACACAAACCGCCTCCTCTCACTCACTCATTTCCTTTGCTCCAAATTAATATTGTTGGTGCTACATAGCTTGAATTTCGGCATGGGATTGCCATATTGCGCATCATTTTACTCATTTCCCGCAGATTTTGTGCTCACATCCAAGTGCGCATACATAAAGCTGCCTCTCAGTACTGAATTGAGTTCTTTTTCGCTGCTTATTGCGCTTAAACAGTCAAATACTCACAAAAAGTATATCAAAATGCCGGTCTTGGCGAGTATTCACATAAATACAGTAAGTTATGTTTTAAGTGAATGTAAACAGTTGAGAAAGAAAACGCATGTGTATCAGTATAATGGATCCATCCGTCAGGTCTTAAAGTGACAACAGCCTAATATACCTGCTGCCAAAATATGAGATAATATTAAAAATATCTAAATGGCAGTTTTTCCTCGTGGTATTAATGTCAAAATTGTGGCCAGTGAAAATACTGAGTGGCTAGTTCTCTAGAAAACCACTAGCCACAGTTGCTGGTGAACAGTTTTCTGCTAGGACTGTTTTGACCATGGCTAGGTCACAGTTTATTCACAGTCGGAAAGAGAAGGCAGGTGCAGTTCTGTCAAACTGCTGTTGGAGTGTCACAGGATTCTATCAAAGCAGAAGAAAACGTTGTCATGCCATTTTGCAAGGCTGATGCCAAAACTAAAGTCCAAAAGCATCTTACATCTAATTTATAGGTTGATGCGAAACGTTTACAAGGTGGCGGACCTGAGAACATTTGCTCTTTGTAATTGTTTCCGGTCTTTAAAACAAAATTCGATGAAGAGAGAGAGAGAGAGAGAATATAAAAGAAATTCCTCATGCTTGCATTAAGAATGTGCATTGTGTTTGCAAGTGTAGATGTGTAAGCCAAATCCTGCAGTGTTGAGAATGAGCATTTATATGTGACGTGGCCTTTTTGTTCATCTCTTCGAGTGCTTGTGTTTTGCGTTTTTTGTTTTTACTCTTGCTAGCAAATGCTCCTGGAACGGTCCCATGTTTATTTACTTAAATTATTAAACTCTTAACATGCTCAAATTTAACCGTTTAGGGCATTATCAGTTATCCCAGTTCACATGCACAAAATATTCTCATATTTATTTTGCTCATATGCTTTCATTCTTTGTTTTTCTTTTTTGGCTGTGTGATCCATTGCCTTCTCATAATCGAATGGTATAGCAAGCACAGGGAGAGACCAAATTATGTATTCTTCAGTAAAAAAAATATTGATAAAAGGTATGGTTCATCCAGAAATGAAAATTCTGCCATTATTTACTCACAGTCATGTCTGCCTGGAAGAAAGAAAATCGTACGGGTTCGGAACAACATTCAGGGAGTGAATAATGACAGAATTAAAATTTTGGGTGGACTCTCCCTTTAAAAGATATTTGATTCACATACAGCCATTAAGGCGCTTTTATCTACAACTAATGATAAGCATATATTCAGGCAATTGCAAGTCCCTTAATGTATGAGTAACTGCAAGTGCTGCAAGTTGTCCAAGCTCAGAGGAGTGTGAGTCCTAGCTGACTGCAGTGTTACTTGTGTGTGTTTCCACTGTGATGCTGATATGTCCGTCATGCATGTCAGCTGATCGCGTCGGTGGGACCAGGGCGAAGAGGAGGACGGGCGGAGTCCTGGACATGTTCGGCGACACGTCAGAAAGCGAGGCATCCACCTTTCACGGCTTTGAGGAGGACGACCTGGACGGGCTTCTGTCCGACGACAGCACAGGCTCACCTCAGTACAGATAGACAAAGGAGAAACCTCAAGAAAACAGCATCAGAGAAACTTTCGGCATGTGTCTGCTGCCTGTTTTTTTTTTCTTTTTCTTTTTTCCTGTTGTTTTGCAGCAGCATGCATAATGGATTCACAACTCCAGACACAAAGTTAACTTCAGGAATTGCTTTTAAAGGACAAGTTGCAGCCTTTTATAAATTAAGGAATGTTGTTTTTATTGCTTCTCACTTCTGTATACTGAGAGGTGCTAGTTATTGGACAGAGGAGCCATTACTTCTGGACTGTTTGTTTTCCGAGATGGAGAATTGCAGGGACGTTCCCAGTGTGTGGACGTTGATTACACATCGCCATGTAAGATAAAATGCCTACTATGTGGAAATTAATTTTAGAAATAGAACTTATAGCATTTCAAACCTCAAGGAGGAGAAAATACTCAACATGTGTCTGTAGGTCAGACAGTGAAGAGGGTTTTTTGTTCCTACCTCTGGTTAAATACAATATCTGCAAAGAAAGGGATCACGAGAAGGCAGAGAATGGGCTGAGGGCTGATGGCCCTGATTGGATCCAGTGGGAAGGGAGGACAGTTTACAGAGAGGTAAGAGCCAGTTGGCGTTTAAATGTCCATCTCTCCTCCTTTCTCAGGACAGCTACAACAACAACATCAACAACAAAAAGACATTTGAAATCTGTTTACTGGAGGATACATGATACTTGGCCTCTCCCTCGCTTTGTTGAGTAAGAAGAAGAAAAAGGACTGACTCATATTTTTGGAGTAACTTCCCTTTACTATTCAGGAATCTCTCCTTAAATAACAGGTACAAGAAAGGGTACAATTGTAGCATATGTGCAATGATTCTCATGAAGGCTTTGTTTTGCAAATAAAACCCGGACCATTCACCTCTGTTAAGAGATCCAGCTCTGACGATTGACTGTGTATGTGTAACTGCAAATAATACACTGGAATGCAAGCACATAAGCTTCCTACATTCAATGGAAAAGGCAGTAAATGTGAACTAGAAAGCAGAACACATGCAATAAATGGCACAGTACACATTAGTCACAGGGACATCACCCAGTTAATATGGGGATATTTCATTGTATCCATTTTGTATGACCGAAATGAGCTATATTTGCTCTTTAAAAGCTCTTCTAATTTATTGTCATGGTGAACTCATGTGTCACTTTTGAATTGAGACTGTTGCGAAAAATGTTCTGCATTAACGCTTCCGAACTTGTCTCTATTTCAGGGCACTCATTTTTGAAAACAATAATATAATTTATTAAGATATTGTATAATGTATATAAGCCCACAAATTGTTGCAGGCTAAAACGGTTGTTCTATAACAGCTCTTGATGATTATTCTCCCAGTGTTTCAGTGTCTAAACCTTAAGAAAATGTTTCAATGTTTAACATTTGAAGTTCAGTTCATTTAATACTAAGCCAAAGGGCAACTTGGCTAGAGATGATGCTTGTAACCGCTTCTGTGTCATGCAGACCTGTGGCACAAACCACACAAACACACTTCATGCAACCTGTCATCCCTGCTGTGGTCGCTGCTGAGTCCTGTTACTCCAAATGTCAGCCTGCAAGTCTTTCACTGGATTTTGTTACTGAAAACATTAAACATTTTACATTTTATGAATTATTCTGATTTATTTTTTGTTTCAAGGAAGGAAAACAGGGGACATGTTATACAGTGACCTCAAGTAGTATTTGAACACTTAAGTTGCACTTAAAATGTCTGAATGACACTACATTACATATAAAATATCAAGTCTATATCAAGTAAATGCTTCTAAACCTCATCTCAGAACGAATCACTTTTATGAGTGTTTGTAACTGGTTCAAGGTGATTTAAGTGGATGTTTCACTTACCAAAAGTGTCACAGAATTGTCTTTATTTCGAATGGTATATTGTTTTATACATTGAAACCTAGCAAACTTATTTTTGTGAAATGTTTTGTTTAAAAAATGCGTGCCATATTTCTTTAAAATAAATTCCACTTTCTTGCATTGTACAAAGACATTCACACATTTTTGAGTGTTGCTTGTGACCAAATCATTGGGGCCATTGTAGTCGATGATGTCAATGCAACTTAGAGCTCTCTGACAAAATATTAGACATAAAAATGAGTTAAGAATTTTTCATATCTAAATTATGATGTACATAATAAAACACAATATTGTATCAACATCTTAAATCACGCATGTTTCCATACACTTGCAGGGAATAAATCAAGGCAAACGATCGATGTTGGCATAATGATTAACGTCGGCATAATTCTGCATGTGAATACCAGGGACAGATCCACGAAGAGGAACGAGGTAGCAACTCTTGTAGGGAAAGAGCTTCACATTACATCCGACTTCAAGCCAAGACCCCACATGCTTTCCAAACTGGGAAGACTGCACATGCTTTACTGAGCATCCAAGCAAGAGGAGCCTGCTGTTCTCACAGTCTCATTGAGGAAATGAGCAGGCCGAGGAACTAACACCTCCCTAAAAGACAAGAGAGAGAGAGAGAGAGAGAGAGAGAGAGAGAGAGAGAGAGGCAGATATGAGAGATTACAGAACCATCTGGCATTTTCCAAACCTGTGCTCACCCTTTGTTCCACACAAATCTATCTATCTATCTATCTATCTATCTATCTATCTATCTATCTATCTATCTATCTATCTATCTATCTATCTATCTATCTATCTATCTATCTATCTATCTATCTATCTATCTATCTATCTAACTGTCTGTCTGTCTGTCTGTCTGTCCATTTCTTTCTATCCATCCATCACTCTTAAAGTATATAAATTACATTAATAATCTCTCTTTTTATGTGGTTTTACGTTTTTCTCGAATAACTTGCTTAGTACAGCTGCAAATAATCTAATGGTTATTAATGGTTGAGTTCAGCTACACTTCTTTCCGTCAGATTATTCTTTCATCTTTCTCTTTCGCCAGGCCATCCTTCATGTCTGCAGTTCACAGACAACATGATGCAGGCTGTTCGAACATACCAGTGGCAGTGCATCGAGTGTAAATCCTGCAGTCTGTGTGGCACCTCAGAGAACGATGTGAGTGTTTCAATCCAAATGGAGGATATATAAAATAGTGTGTGAGCTTAAAGAAATAGTTTTTATAGGATCTCAAACGAGATTCTCAAAGCGCTCTTTACTTGTACATTTGACATACTGACTCGCCAGTTTGCTAATATTTTAATTATATGCAAGCCTCCTCATATGGCAGAGTGTGTGTGTGTGTGTGTGTGTGTGAGAGAGCTAACAGCTCGTGATGCCCTGTAATCTTGTAGGATCAGCTTCTGTTTTGTGATGACTGTGATCGAGGATACCACATGTACTGCCTCAAGCCTCCTATGACACAGCCACCTGACGGTAAGATCACTTCACAGCAGCTACTGACAATATGTATATATTAAAAATTATTAATAATTTGCATAGATCCAGTTCTAAAATCTTCTAAAAGCCTTAATATCAAATATATTGCAGTTTTTCTCAGTCGCTTTGGTACATTTCTTGAATCATCCTTAAAGGGATAGTTCACCCAAAAATAAAAATTCTGTCATCATTTACTCACCCTCAAGTTGTGGACAATGGACATACCAGTGCCCTCTGAATGACAAGTCCTTGTGTCATTGTTCACAAACAAGATCAATGACAAGTCAAAATGTTTAGTGTACTCTGTCAGCTTTTTCAGATATAAACTATGGCTACGATTTTGATGACAATGATTGAAAATGCTTGAGACTGCACTTTATCTGTATATACACACATGCGCACACACACACATACTGTATACACTATTTGGCCAAAAGTTTTGGAACACCTGCCTTTACATGCACATGAACTTTAATGACATCCCATTCTTAATCTGTAGGGTTTGAGTTGGCCCACTCTTTGCAGCTATAACAACTTCAACTCTTCTGGGAAGGCTTTCTACAAGGTTTAAGAGTGTGTTTATGGGAATATTTGACAATTCTTCTACAAGTGAATTTGTGAGGTCAGGTACTGATGTTGGATGAGAAGGCCTGGCTCGCAGTCTCCACTCAAATCCATCCCAAAGGTGTTCTATCGGGTTGAGGTCAGGACTCTGTGCAGGCCAGTCAAGTTCCTCCACACCAAACTCGCTCAACCATGTCTTTATGGACCTTGCTTTGTGCACTGGTGCGCAGTCATGTTGGAACAGGAAGGGGCCATCCCCAAATTGTTCCCACGAAGTTGGGAGCATGAAATTGTCCAAAATGTCTTGGTATGCTGAAGCATTAAAGGTCCCGTTCTTCGTGATCCCACTGTTCAAACTTTAGTTAGTGTGTAATGTTGCTGTTAGAGCATAAATAATACCTGTAAAATTATGAAGCTCAAAGTTCAATGCCAAGCGAGATATTTTATTTAACAGAAGTTCCCTTTCAAAGCCTACAGCGAACCGCTGGCTTGGACTACATCCTGGTACTTCCTTCATAAATGACGTCAGTAGAACAGTAGAACAGACTAACCTCCGCCCACAAGAATGCGTGGGAAAAGGGGGCGTGGTCTTGTTGCTGTCCCACGTGGAGAAGAGGAAGTGCTGCGTTTGAGTGTGTCTGTCGCCATGTCATCGAGACGCTGTTATTTTCATCCCGGAGTCAAATCACCTTTGTTTGGCTTTCCCAGGGACGCTGTAGAGATCATTAAGCGCATATATATCTCCCGTTAAGAGGCGTGACATTTCCACGTGCGCTAAGCTGCTGTCGAATCACAACACAGGAACCGTGCCACGTTTGCTAAGCTGCTATCAAATCACAACACGGGAAGCGCTGGCACAATCAGAACTCGTTACGTATTTCTGAAGGAGGGACTTCATAGAATAAAGGAAGTCATCAGCCGTTTTTAGGACAGTGAAAACAGCGGTATACAGATAAGTACATTGTGTTAAAAATACTGTATTTTTTTACACGCGAAACATGAACACATGTTATATTGCACACTGTAAACACAATCAAAGCTTCAAAAGAACACGAAGAACGGGACCTTTAAGCGTTCCTTTCACTGGAACTAAGGGGCCAAGCCCAACCCCTGAAAAACAACCCCACACCATAATCCCCCCTCCACCAAACTTTACACTTGGCACAATGCAGTCAGGCAAATACCGTTCTCCTGTCAACCGCCAAACCCAGACTAGTCAATTGGATTGCCAGACAGAGAAGTGTGATTCGTCACTCGAGAACACGTCTCCACTGCTCTAGAGACCAGTGGCGGCGTGCTTTACACCACTGCAGCCGACGCTTTGCATTGCACTTGGTGATGTAAGGCTTGGATGCAGCTGCTCGGCCATGGAAACCCATTCCGTTATTGAGCTAATCTGAAGGCCACATGAAGTTTGGAGGTTTGTAGCCATTGACTCTGCAGAAAGTTGGCGACTTCTGCGCACTGTGCGCCTCAGCATGTGCTGACCCCGCTCTGTGATTTTACGTGGCCTACCACTTCGTGGCTGAGGTGCTGTTGTTCCCAATTGCTTCCACTTTGTTATAACACCACTAACAGCTGACCGTCGAATATTTAGTAGTGATGAAATTTCCAGAATGAACCTATCACGCTACCACACTTGAATTCACTGAGCTCCTGAGAGCGACCCATTCTTTCACAAATGTTTGTAGCAGTCTGCATGCCTAGGTGCTTGATTGGCAGTAGTCAAATGGACTACTGTAATATTGCAGTATAGAGTATAACAGTGTGGTGAACATTGTCTGATTATATACCAAACAAACGTTTGAATGATTAAGGACACAGTTCTTCTCCCAACATTCAGCTGTACCTTTTGACCTGCCTTGGCCATAAGGTCATGGTTAAGGACGTGGTCCACAATAGTGGCTCTTATTTCATCAGAAACGTCTACAATCTTGGCCTCTTCTACCTCTTCCACTGTTTTGCCTCCATACCCTTCCACCACGCATCCTTACTCCTCTTCTTCTTCATCATCTTCTTCGTGGCTGTAGACCCTGTTTGTTTCTTTGTTGTTCTTCCATTGTCAAAATTTGTAACACTATGTTGTGCTCTGTCTATATATGCTTGCCAAATGAAGCTTCATGAGATGCACATCTGAGCTCTTTTAGAGAACTGGTTGATCACTGGTTGATTTCCCTTGCATTCACATTAGTGAAATTCAAAATTCACCTCTGCAGTTCATCAATTCAGGACACATTTACAAAAAACAATAAGCCTTATAGAAATGTATAGAAAATATGGTTGGCAGTTGATGAGAACTAGTTCAACTATTTTGCATTTAATGACTTATGCAATGAACTAATGTTTTGAGTGGTAAGAGTATTCAACAGGGAACCAGTATAATGCATTTTGATTAACATGACATAATCAATTGATCATGTAGGAAACGGCAGCCAACTGTAATCAATCGCATGAATGTACCAAAGCATTTGCAATTTGTTCAAAACATTGAGAAATTGCTTTTATGATGTGCACAAGTGACTAGATGATGTGGAGGCTGAACAAGTAGTTTTGAGAATTACAGTTGTGATCTGAGAAATGCACCAAAGCAACTGAGACAAAAAGCAACAATAATACATATTAATAAACCTTGTTTTTAAATGTACTTACACTGTGAACACAGTCATTACTGATCTATCTATCTATCTATCTATCTATCTATCTATCTATCTATCTATCTATCTATCTATCTATCTATCTATCTATCTATCTATCTATCTATCTATCTATCTATCTATCTATCTTTCTATCTATCTCTCTGTCTGTCTGTCTGTCTGTCTCTCTGTCTGTCTGTCTGTCTGTCTGTCTGTCTGTCTGTCTGTCTGTCTCTGTGTCTGTCTGTGTGTCTGTGTCTGTGTCTGTCTGTCTGTCTGTCTGTCTGTCTGTCTGTCTGTCTGTCTGTCTGTCTGTCTGTCTGTCTGTCTGTCTGTCTGTCTGTCTATCTATCTATCTATCTATCTATCTATCTATCTATCTATCTATCTATCTGCATCCACAGGGAGTTGGAGTTGTCATCTGTGTCTTGATCTGCTGAAGGATAAGGCATCTGGTTTCGGAGATCCGTAAGCGTTGAGGTCCCACACAGATACACACAGACACACACGCAGACTCAGGATGGATGTTTGTCCTGGTTTTGCTCTGTAGTTCTCCTCCTGTAGTAGTGTGAAGTGGAGATTTCCTCTACCTCCGTGTTACAAAATATTTCCCTCAAACAGGTCTTAGGCAATCGGTATAGTTACTTCACAAACATTAGCTCACTAGCGAATCGAAAGGCAGGATTGAGTACAGATTGTCCGATCGCCTAAAATACAAATCATATTATATGAAAAGTACTAGTTAAATAGCAACACCAGCATAAGAACTAAAATATTGTGATTGAATGAAGTGATAATGAACATCTTGAACACACAGAAGCTCCTGAGCTGTGATTCTAAGGCATTATTTCGTTGAAATAACGATTGACAAAGCCAGTTTTAAGAAATAGCAGATTTTAAAGTCAATATCATGATGACAAGCTATTTCTACTGTAAATCTGTAAGTAATAATAGCAACATGAACTCACCCAGAGACACCAGTGGTATAAAGCAGAACCCTTTTCATTTTATTTGGATTCTATTTACTTTAATCATTTTTTTCATGTGCACGATGTAAGCCTACATGATTTTTTTGCAAAGACATTTTAGGCTTGCACAAAGAAAGAAATAACAAGGATAAATGTGATTAGAAGCTCATCTTTCTTACTGGGATCATAATTCAGGTAGACATTTAGAGCTTAGTATCTGAGAGTTATTGTGAAAGAAATCTTTATACAAATGGCAAAAAAAAAATGTTTTTCCATGTCAAAGCAGCACTTATAGTTTTTACTTTATCTGGACTGGAAAATATAAAATGTGTTTTTTTATTTGTTCTTTTATATATATATTTTAGGAGACAATCATGTGGTTGGTAAATTACATGATGGCCATCATATTCAAATATTTCCTTGTGCAGCGACAATACTGGCATGCTTTGTATTGCCTTCTCAAGCCTGCTTTTTTCCTTTATGATCCATTTTCTAATTATTAAATGTTGAACACGTAGACTGTTCATATCTTTATATTATTCTCTGTCGGACATATCTGGTTATTTTCCAGGAACATTTTAGTTTTATGTGTCATAGAACCTTCTATTGTTCCATCCGCCTGTTTGGAGCCCTTCATACCTCTCTGAGTGAAACATCTGTTCACTCCATTTTGTATTTCTTTTCTCATGATATATTAGCATTTCTATTTCCATCTGGACATTCTCTCATGTCATTCCCACCTCCTTCACCTGTATAATACATTAGAGGCTCTATTTTCAGAGCCAATTCATCAACACTCTCCAGATCCTGCGATCTGTTGAATATTTTAGCTATGCATTTTTATCTATTTCAAAGGTCATCTCCATTACATTTGCATCTGTTTTTTTGGCAGATGATTCGTTGCCAATGAGATATTGGCATTAACATGGTAAAAAAAAAAAAAGAGTGAGCGGTGTATGGTCTACTAAAATAGTGTTAGATGCGTTAAGACATCAAGTAGTTTTGATGATGTTTAGAGTCCCTTGGTAAACCATTGGAATCATTTTTGTTGTTAATGATTTTTGTTTAGAATAAAAAGAAAAGAGAAAAGGAGGGGGGAAATTGGACAGCTGATACAGTATGATGTTTCACTCTTAAAATTGTTAACCTATTCTAATTCCTGGGTTATCTTTTTTGGTAACACTTTACAATAAGGTTGTATTAGTTAACATTAGTTAATGCATTAGTTAACATGAACAACACCTCTGTTCAGCATTAGTTAACATTAGTTAATAAAAAATCCAGCTGTTCATGGTTTGTTCATGTTAGTTCACAGTGCATTAACTAATGTAAACAAGATTTTAATAATGCATTAGTAAATGTTGAAATTAACATTAACAAAGATAAATAAATGCTTTATAAATGAAGTTCATTTTAACTAATGTAGTTAACTAATTAACCTTATTGTAAAGTGTTACCTCTTTTTTAATGTTTCGCACTGTATTCAGGTTGTATGGGAGGGGGGGGGGGGGGGGTATTTGCCTTGATTAAATAGCGATGTTTAGCCTAAATGTGTTTAAATTTAACTTCCTTTCTTAAGTATAAGTGTTATATTTCGTTGCCTGGGGTTAAAAAAGACGATAACCCAGAGCGTGAAGTCCAGCTCCCCCTTTCTGGATGTAATTTGGGCATAATGGGTGGAGCTAGAAGGTCCGACCACACCGAACACTACCCATAACTCTATCCCTCCATCCGAGGTGGAGCTGGACTAGATCAAGCTCAACCCATGAGGTCCAGCTGGACGTCATTTGGCTCTGCAGTGAGCACCATTTGGTTAAGCTAGCCTATTATCTCTCAAAGTATCTTTAACAGAAGCGTCGAGGGTCGTATACGAACAGTCCAAAAGTAGAAAAGCAGAGTTTTGAGTTATCAATTGGGACGGTTATCGTCCGTATGGTTTTGTGTCATGGCCTGTTACAATGGCAATTCTTGTATATCACATATACAAACGTTGAATACTTTTTAATCATTTGCTGTCACGAAGAATCGTTTTGTACTTCGTTTTTTTATTTTATTTCGTATGCCCTTTTCTTCTTCTTATCTTTGTTGTAATGTAAAATGAAATAAAAAAGTAAAACAAAGGCTATGCTGATTTTATTTTTTTAACTAAATTGTTTGTACCGTTCATACTTACCACTAGAGAGCAGCACATACACATTAACAGACGAGCTGGGACAACACCTATCCATTTAGTGCTGCTCTCGGGTCGGTTTTTATAAAATCCTACCCTCATGGAATCACAATTCTCTGATGTAGCCATAAATGCTACAACAAAAATGTAATAGATGTTTAATGGACCATCACGCACAGTTTGAACTAAAGATACATGACATAAAATGATATCCAAGCAGAGAAAATAAGCATTTTTGAGCTCTCCAACTGAATGTTTATTGAATATCTCAGGACTTCAATTCTTCCTTTCCATTATCTTGACCTACTGGATCCAGTAGGGTTTTTAATGAAAAAAAAAAAAAAAAAATTCTAAAAGCAATAAAAGTCTTTAGAAATATTCCATGCATAGTTTTGTGCTGAATATGGCACTTGTGCCTCTAAGTTATATTCCACGTTTAGTATTCTACACATAATCTTCCATATCCAGGATTGCTGCAAAGTCTATACATTCCATTGAAACCTAATGTACAGTTATGAGTCAAATAAACTACCTGAAAATGTGTAGAGGAAATGTCAACAATTCTGCCATTTGGCCGTTTCTAGACGTGTGGGCAAATGAGAGTATTCATGTTTTCCAGTAGCTCAAGTCTATGTGTCTCTGGCAGTGATGCTGCTTCAGGGAACAATGCAAGCAAAAAACAGAGATGCAGATTGATTGGCTGCTCAATGTCCTGCAAAAATCCCACAGAACTGTTGATATATTGAGAGTGAAGGGCTGTGATCCCCATATGTTTGTGCTCAGAGCAAAATCATCATCATCATCATCATCTAATTACTACATTCTACATCAAATCTACAATACCTTACATTAAAGCAAAGTCAAACATAGCTGACCAGAACCAATGTGTTGGTTTCAAATATACAGTAATATCATATGCTTATGGAAGCCCACAATCATAAATTAGATATAATAAAAATAAAGTCAAAATTATGAGATACTGAGTCATAACTTATGACAAGAGTCAAATTTTTGGTCATAATTTCTACTTATTGTCATTTTCTGTGTCTTTTTATCATACATTTTAACATTTATTTAATCATTTACTTGGTATGCCATAATTTCTACTTTTTTATGTGGCGGAATGAGCCTCCATGGATGCTCCTAAATCATTTAATGTTATTTGTTTGGACATTTAATAAAGCTGTTCAGGAAACATCTCAGAGATCCAGTGTTCCTACCTGGCGCAGTCTTTGTGCAAAAGCAATATTCTGTGCCCTGAATCATCCTACAATAACAAACACTTCTATTGTCCCGCTCAGTATTTCTTTATTCCTCAATAAAACTGAGTCTAAAAGGTATCACTCTACATCATTCTCATCTCAGTTAGAAGTATCATATGCTAATAGGTGAGTATAACACATCCAGCAGACACAGAATAATTTGTTCTAGTTTCTTCAAAATGGCAGGAGTAACAATGTGCTTTTCTGATCCCCTTCGGTTCCACATTCATTCTTCATTCAGTGACTGTTCAACAAAAAGAAAAGTTCTGTGCAAGCCTTAACCGAGGGAACACAGTCACTGAAAGCCCTTGTCATGTTCTTCACTCCTTTGGAATGCTCTGAAGATTTGAGACACATCCTCGCTTCATCCGATTTAATCGTTGACGTACTGGGCTGATTACTGCACACCTTGTTTTCAAACCTGATAATGAACGTTTTGAAATGGAAATCCAGCGAGACAGTCCCGTCCTTTCTGCAGTTTGGTTATAGGTATCATATAAACGTATAATGGTTCTCTAGTGGTTCTGGGAAATCTGACATTCATGTATGCAGTCTTTGCACTCACTGATTTAATAGACACAGACAACACTGTCGCCATTTGGAGATTTTTTCTGGAGTTATTGCATGCTGCCATCTAGAGTCGGTAGCTGTGCGGTGTTCGGTTGGGTTTTGGAGAGAGGGTGGTCCGTAAACCTGGCCCGCAGTGGCAACAATGCTTCCACCCCAACAAACTGCAGTTTCTCGGGAGGGGTCTGGATTTCTGAAAAGCCCGGACTTGTCAGGAGGACTGCATGAGGCCTGTCAGTCGTTTACTTGTCAGAGACTTGCCCTGAAACACAATATTAATTATTATTATTAAACGTATTGTGCTCTTGGAATTGACTAATAACATTCATCAGCAAATTCCAAATATAGTGGCATATAATTTATACAATAACATACATTTTACTTTATAACAATGTACAAATTCATAAATAGAAATACAATATATATTGCATTTACTATATTATACTGTATTTCTTGTGTAATGTATGTATTTATTATCAAAGATAGGGGTATAACTTCATTAAAATAATTTACTCACACACACACTTCCATGTTTTATGGGGACATTGCATATACATAATGATTTTTATACTGTACAAACTGTATATCATATCCCCCAACCCTGAACCTACCAATCACAGAAAACTTTTTTACATTTTCCAAAAACATCGCTTAGTATGATTTATAAGCCGTTTTCCTGGTGGGAACCAAAATGCCCCCACAAGGAAAAGGATTTTGGATGTTGCCATCCTTGTGGGGACATTTTGTCCCCATAACTTGGGCTTAACCAGGACACACACACACACACACATGTAATTTTTTTATTATCAAAGATTGTGGTGGGCGAAATTCTAAATGTTTCAATATTAATGGACTATTTAAAAAAACAAAAAAAGAGACAGAAAAAATATATATAACATTTCATGTTAAAATATGCTGAATTATATCTAAATTTATATTAAATCTATATTGAATTAACTGTCCAGTGAAATTAGCTAATAAAATAAAATATGTCCAGTGACAGCGTAAATAAAATAAAATCAACTGTGGAATCATATTAAACCCTTTACATCAGGGGTCCTGGAGGGCCACTGTCCTGCAGAGTTTAGCTCCAACCCCAAATAAACACACCTGAACCAGCTAATCGGTGTCTAACTAAGGCCTAGCAAGACACGGATTAGCTGGTTCAGGTGTGTTTATTTGGGGTTGGAGCTTTACATGGTTCTCAGAAAATGTCCCGTTTTCTTTTGATCATATCTGACCACCCTTCAGAATTTTGAGATAAAGTTAAAAAAGGACTGTTGAGGTAGACTTATTTCTAATTCTAGGTGCCACTCACCACACTGCGAGTGAATTTCTCCAGGGATGTGCGGCGGCCTTGCTCAGTCTCAGGCTGTGGAGCCCAGGTTAATGGAGGGGAACAGGGGAAGATACAGTGCACAGCACCAGGTTAACAAATGTTAGTACACAAAAACATTCAGGACAATTAATGTTAATCTGAAATCATCACAATGGGGCCGAGACAATCAAACTGCAGAACGGTACCCATGTTTAATCATTACAAGTTGGCAGTAGAGTAAGTAGGTCATTAGATGATAAGTTGGCTTAGTATGTTTTAATAAGTGCAAATTAATTCAGGGCTTTTGTTTTTAATCAAAGGGAAACTAATGACTGAAATATTGTCCCTGAAGTCAAGAAATGACTAGGAAGACATTTCTGCTGTAACACCAAAAACATTATTTTTAGGCTTTCCTTTGTTAGCAATGTCCCTCTAAATCTTTATTTTGTCTACTTGTGTGATATTGCTCATATATACACCGATCATAACATTATGACCACTGACAGGTGAAGCGAATAACACTGATCTCTTCATCACGGCATCTGTTAATGGATGGGATATATTAGGCAGCAAGTGAACATTTTGTCCTCAAAGTTGATGTGTTAGAAGCAGGACAAATGGGCAAGAGTAAGGATTTGAGCGAGTTTGACAAATTGTGATGGCTAGACGACTGGGTCAGAGCATCTCCAAAACTGCAGCTCTTGTGGGGTGTTCCCAGTCGGCAGTGGTCAGTATCTATCAAAAGTGGTCCAAGGAAGGAACAGTGGTGAACTGGGCGACAGGGTCATGGGAGGCCAAGGCTCATTGATGCGGGTGGGGAGTGAAGACTGGCCCGTGTGGTCCGATCAAACAGACAAGCTACTGTAGCTCAAATTGCTCAAGAAGTAAGTGCTGGTTCTGATAGAAAGGTGTCACAGTACAGTTGTTGCGTATGGGGCTGCATAGCCGCGGACCAGTCAGGGTGCCCATGCTGACCCCTGTCCACCGCCGAAAGCGCCAACAGTGTGCATGTGAGCTTCAGAACTGGACCACGGAGCAATGGAAGAAGGTGTCCTGCTCTGATGAATCACGTTTTCTTTTACATCACGTGGATGGCCGGGTGCGTGTGCGTCACTTACCTGGGAAACACCTGGCACCAGGATGCACTATGGAAAGAAGGCAAGCCGACGGAGGCAGTGTGATGCTTTGGGCAATGTTCTGCTGGGAAACCTTGGGTCCTGCCATCCATATGGAAGTTACTTTGACACGGACCACCTACTAAGCATTGTTGCAGACCATGTACACCCTTTCATGGAAACTGTATTCCCTGGCAGCAAAACACAATATTAGGAAGGTGGTCATAATGTTATGCCTGATCGGTGCATGTATATATATATATATATATATATATATATATATATATATATATATATATATATATATAGATTTTGGCTAACAATTTGAATGTAGTGTCAAAGTCCCAAAAATGTATTGTTGTTCTTATGGCTGAAGGGTTTGAGGAAAAAGATACTGAAAACAAAAATGCAGAAAGAATTATCCAGATTCATTTCAGACGCAGAAAATGGTACAGGAGACATTTGAGATTAAGACTAACTTTCTTTCTGGCCAGCAGTAGGTCCTGGTAAGCATTGGAGCGCAGGAAACGAGGGTAACTGTCACTCTTCATCAGCTTGTAGATGTGGTCCTGAAAGAGAAAAACAGTGGAGGCTGACAGTAAGTCCGCAGCCCAGGCAAAAGAAAAGTGCATCATTGCAAAGTAGTGAAAATGAGCCAAAAATCTTCTGGAAACCAGCTTCCTGTCCTCATGATCGTGCTTCAATTCTCATCTCAATCATGACTTCACATATGCAAACAGGAATAAGTCTGTAGGTCCTCCCAAAGGAAGTGAAAATCTATGTCTGATAAGCCATATCTTGCAGCAGTAGCAGGACTTTTACTCAAGGCGATGAAGGTGCACATTTTTTTCTTCCATACACATTACTTTCAAATTAAGAGTAATCCACTTAACAGTCTCTGAGCAGTAATGTCACGGATTCTTTAACACATTCTTCAATTATTCTGCTTTGGATTTTCTGAAAGCAGTAAAGCTTGTAGTTGGTGACAGTTTCTGGAATAAAATGGATTTTATACTTCCAAAGAGATAGTGATATTTGCCCTGCTTCTGAGCATTTCAATGGCAGTTATTCTGTCTCTTTCATCTATCATGTAAATGTAGATAAATGAAGGATACAGACATAAAGCAAACTGTCTTGAACAAAGCCATGAGGACAAGGGCAAGCAACAGATGATCCATCAGCATTACTGAACATCAATCTCCCCGAATGGCCCAAAGCCTTTAAGTTCCTCTTTCATCAATTCAAAGAATGAAAAAGATTCTGCCTTGGGCACAACTTGTCCCCAAGTGCAGCTTTAATACTCCCTCCATCCATTAAAAGACCTAAAAGCCTTCAATCATCTGTACAAACTAATGTGTTTACACATTAGTTAGTGAACATAATAAATAATTATAATTTACAATTGTTAGAATTTGTCATGATTTCTATATCTATAGTGGGATAATTTCCCCCCAAATTGTAGAAAGGGTGTGGGAATTGTGAAAAGGAACTCAAGCCTTCAATGGCTGAGCCCAGCTTTCTGTGACAGCAGCTTACTCACCTGGGCATCTTCAAAGCTGTAGCGGCCCGGGTCTTTTAGATTCTGACTGGTGCGTTCGTAACTGTGTGAGTCCAGATTGATGGCATTGGGAGCTCCTTCAGCAAGAAACTCCTGCCAAATCTCCTGAGCACGAGCCGGCACTTCCTGAAGGGGGCGGCTCTTCAGATCTTGCACAGCCAACCAGAACCTAAAGAGAAAACAATAACAAATGTCAGCTGTATATAGAGCAACTAACGATTATTTTGACAATCGATTAGTTAGTTACTAGCCAGTTATTTTTTCAATTAATCGGATAAAAAAAGCCCCCTTTTAACTGACAAAACAAACTATTCCACATCCTGCCCAATGCTGTCCTTCAAACAAACATGTCAGTTGAGTGCTATGAAAACATACATAGTGAATACCTTCCAAAAATGAACCATGGTTTTACAACAAATAAAACAAACAAAAAATAATATTAATAATAAATAAATAAAACCGGGTTACTGTAGTTATTCAATGGTAACCAATTTAACCATAGTTTTGCTTCAATTCATAGTTTAACTATGGTACTTGGTACTACAAATGGTATTCAATACGCCAAAAAACATGGTTTTACTATCTAATAGAACCATGGTTAATTTTCATAAGTGCATATCTGTGCTATACATTATGTGCAAAATAAGTTACTATTACTTTTAATCCCTACATTAAAATGATATTAAAGAAAAACACAAACTCAGTGTTACCAGATAAGAGGAATGTTCTGCAGGAACAAACACACATTGAATATGGACACAGTAACTGTTACTGTCATTTCTTTATCCTTTAGAAACGTCTTACATTTATATTCAACTACACGCTGTTATCCCTTTACAGTTACTACTCTCATAAAATATGTGATAACATGTCGACTTTTAAATCTAAATTTAGCGTCCAACAGCAGATATTTCAGCTAAATGAGTGTTTTTGCGCTGAATATTGATTGTCTCCCTCTCGACTGCGTTCTGTATCTTTGATGCTGTCTTATTCATGGCATGCGCCGGTTCAGTGGAGTTTGAAGCTTAATGTCACTCTGCGCTTTCATGCAAAATGGAAAGATCAAGTGTCAACCTCCTAGCCTAGAAATCTAGACGCACCCTAGCGGCAGCAAATCTAATTTGCAGCCAGGGTAGTCTAGCAACTCTCAGTTGGCGTGCGAGCTGGAAAAACAAAACTCTGGTCAGGCCAATCACATCGCCGACTCGGTGGGCGGGCTTAACATAACGACGGCGGAGTTGATGCGGTTCCGAGTGCTACTTGTAAACAAAGAAGCTGGCGAACAGCGGTCTGTCGAATCGGCTTTGGCCACGACTCTGGAAGACTTGGAGTTAAGCTTTTCTTTGAACAAAGAACAGCACAGAAGTCATTCTTAAGAAAGGAAGATGTGTTCAGAGTTTTGCCGACCGGATATAGTGAAAGTTTAATCTATCAACTAGCTCTGCGTCACCTTCTTCACTGCTCTGGTTGGTTGTAGCGCTATCCTATTGTGTGCAGAGGGAATTTGAAAGACAACCGTTTATCCCACCCCTCGGATTGGGCCCTGCCAATTGTGAGTTCCCAGACCCAACATCTTGATGTGGGGCTAGCTCATCTCAGGCTAGCTACCTCCCGCAGTTTCTCTTGAAGCCAATACAGAAGTGACTTAAACTGCAATTCATCGACCGGCCACCAGGTAACAGGCTCCAGAAGGGAGCAGAATCTCATTGAGTCCCATGTTAAAATGCCCAACTTTACAGCAGAAAAAAACATGTTTACAGGCTGGTACAAATTGTGGTTTGGGTTTATACGGCTAATTTTGCCCTTGATGACAACTGTGCGGGGGGTTTACATTATATAAAACCTTAAAGTTCTGCATAATTAAGGCCGTGGCCACTTTGAGTGACATGTGGATAGCCATTTATCTGCTGTCTGTTAGTCATCGTGCCACCTCAGCTCCACCCACGTCCCGCCTCTTTGCCCCTTTTCTATTATCCGAGAGTGACGCGCCATGACGCGGCAACGGCCAGTCGATCCTACTTTACGCTTCAAAACTGCTCTTCAGAATCCTATGGGTGACGTCACGGACACTACGTCCATATTTTTTTTTACAGTCTATGGGAAATACTTGCGTGAATTAGTAACATGTCCAGATAAGGATATAACCATAGATCTCTATGTTCTCTATAAAGATCAGTGGATATAACCTATACAATTAACTTTTTGTGCTGAGGACTCGTACGCGACTGTCAAAGTGCATGACAGGGTATGTTAAACCAAATGCATTAGCTTGAAGCTTAAAATAAAGAATTCTCATGTTTTTGGGCAGCATGGATCATCCTGCAGCAGCTCCCTCTATTTCCACCCCACTATTTTTAGATGCATTTTGCCCATAGAAATGCGTTATTCAGTGCTGTAATTTGGCGCGACTGGTGGAAGTCAAGCAGACCCGACTAATCGATAATGAGAATCGGTGTCGATTATTTTCATTATCGATTTTATCGACTAGTTGTTGCAGCCCTAATATAGAGCATTGGTAATGGGAGGATGGTACAAATCAAATTAACATTAACATATGTACTTTTATTGTACGTTGGACAACGCACGCTACAATTATAAACTGAAAGCTCACTCCCTAAAGCCAATTTTTTACTCCCAATCAGCACTTGCCGAGTTACTTTTGGAACCTCTTTACAACGCTGATGGCAATGGCATTCCCAAACTCCTTAGTAACAAACACCAGGTTAATTATTGAAGTCAGTACACACTTAGCACACTCAGAGCTTGCCATGACAGACAGAGGCAACTCTTACTCTCATATCACACTTGCTCTGTAGCTCTATTGATCTCTGCAGTGTAGAAGTGGTTTAGGGCCTAATGGGCCCAGGGGAGAGTCAGGCAGTCAAGAGGACACATCATTTTCACTCTCCTCATAGACTGGCAAACATAAGACAGCCCCCACAGAGGCTATTAGATGCCTAGCTGGGGGATACGTGGAGATACGAGAGAAAGAGAAAGATGAGAGATGCATGGAGACAAGCAGCATTTTATCTCTTGCCTAGTCACTTTACGGCTCCAGTGACCTGCATTATCTCTGCAGCTCCCTTTGGGGCCTCGCTGTCCTGGTTGGGCTTCTCCTGGGGCCCACCGCAGCCTCATTTGCCCCACAATGCCTGTGGTTTGCAGTAGCTTATCACAATGCATTAGTGATCAGGCTTTGGAGGTGGTAATGATCATGTACCATCAGTGAATTTACTCGCTTTTTCTCGCTTGGCGATATTAAAGCGCAGCTCTGTGGTTGAGGTCTGACCTTTTGCTTGTCCTGTTCTGCTACATTTTGTGCAAGTCATTAACAGCGGAGTGGGAGTTTAAGAGTGAGGGATGAGTAAAAAAGGGGAAAATGTCACAGAAGTGCAAATGAAAGGAAGACAGAGGAATATGGTGATGAAAGGCTCACAGGAGATTCTCAGAGCTGAATTCGGACTCCAAGAATTTAAGGAACTGCTCACGGCCCACTGGGTCCTTTAAAGCCTCGTCCAATGAGAAGCCCCACTTCTTTACTCGCTGTTGACTCGGGTCCTTACTGAGACAGACAGACGGAGGGAGAAAGACAGTGTTTTATAACTTGCATTGTTCTTTGTGATATCTACTGACAGCAGCTACTGCTTTGACAACACAATGTACCATTGTTTGTCATATTAACAAGACAAAGATGACAACAAAGAGAGAAAGAGATTGCGCGCGTGTACAAGATCACTTAATCATGTCTAATAATATCTTGTATATTAGTCTTTGAATAAGTTACAATATGTAAAGCTCCACAGGGATACTAATCATTTTAATAAGCTTAATTCCAACAACTGTTAATGAACTTAATAAATCAGTCAACCTCTTTTTTGTGAAATTAAGTGACGAATCACATTGTTGAAAAATGTGAAGAGATATACTGAAAGAGTATAAGACCCAGAAATGAAACACTAGGATGAGTGTGTGTGTGGGAGGTATTCCTGTCAGGGCATCTTTGAGGTGCTGTGTGAACGGCTCAGGCAAACAGAGATCCTGCAGCATTTTATGTAACTCAAAACAACATAAGGACTTCGGGCAGACTTAAACTACTTGAGATATTCAGAACAAGGTACTACATTAGTCACAATCCTGATGAGAGATCCACCAATCAGAGTAGTCAGTGTTCCTATGGAAACATGGCTCCTGCTCTGAGAATGATATCATCAAATCAGTCTCAATTTCACTTAGACTATTTCCTATATATTGCAATTTTATGTTGTAAAATATATGACTTAAAATCAGTAGTTTTATAGTGCACATTTAGATCTATTACTTGCCATGCTTTTTCCCCCAGTGAGATTTCTGTCCACAATTCAGGAATTGTCAGTACCCCAGTTTGAGAATGGGTAGGGAACAATGCCATAGCATTACAGTGTAGGGTTTCATGATGTATCGTTTTAGCATCAATATCATGATGTGCGCATCCGTGATAGTCACATCACAGGATGTGGGATGGCAAGTATAGGGATCATAGTTGATCCGTGATCTGTACGGGCCAGTTCGGAACGCATGTGATTCGCGGATCAGTTTAACCATCATATGAGTGAAAGTTTATCATTTGCATTTGTGTTTTAAGTCCTGTCAGTTTAAGGAACTCGCGTGTCATTTTCTTTGTGCGCACAGAGCCGCGCAGACAGCACATGAACACCAAATTCAGTTTTCTTTTGCTTCTTTTTGAGCTTGCCCAGACACATGCATTAAAAATTAAGTCAAAATGCCCATCTCGATGTGTATCCTCGTAAACAGCACTATTATAGTGGCAAAAGAACATCAAAATAAATCCAAAAAGCAGCATAAAACAAAAGAGACAAATTGTTTTTTAGAAATGTAAATATAAAAATAAAAAAAATTAATGCAGACGTTACGAGGCAGACAATTAACAATTAAGATGTCCTGCATCCTATCCCTTTCATTTAATGAAACCTGACTAGAAAAGAGAGAAATCTAAAAAGAGAGATGTGATGTTTAGGTTTTCATACCTGGCCTCTAGCTCCCAGAAAGTGACATCATCGCCGATCCAGGGATTAGATGGCTCTGGTACTGCCACAAAGGGGTCATAGTCAAGATACTGTTCAGTGTAGCTCATCAATCTGCAAGACAAAGGTATGAAATAATGTTTTTATTTTAATATTATTGTATTAACATATTTTTTTTATTACAGGAAATTATTACTGGAACCGAATGTATTACTGGAACTGACATAACATGCCTTTCTCAGCCGATGTTGATGGAACACTGTACTAAAATACTAATACTGATGAACAGCTTGAATTTTTTGAGTGAATCAAACACATACAGCTTACAATTTAACTGTGAGTTGTGAAGTGAAGTTCATACTGTATGGAATCTTGTAAATAAAGATACACATTTTGTCAGTAATACACATGAGGTTTGTCTTTAGTAATTTATAAGAATGAATGAAATATGTTTCCAAACTTTTTGTTTGTTTATTATTTTTGGTTTAATAGTTAAGGCCAATTGCTGGATTGCAATAAAGACCTGTTCACACCAAGAACGATAACTATTAAGGCTAACTATAACGGTTTTGTCGCCTACTGCTTTACATGCTCGAGCTCCTTAAAGTTGGGTTGATTCTGATTTGTTGACGCTGATGTTATCGTTCATCAGCTGGAACAAAATTGTTCTGAATATGATTCCAACGCTATTGTTCCTCTGTGCCGTTATTGTTATAGTTGTGATGTGGATGTGGCTATACTTTTGCTTTTAGAATGATTTTCAGAACTATATCTTTATCGTTATCATTATTGTTATCCTTGTGTATCGTTATCCCAGTTTAAACATCAAGCGCAAGAAGACTGGAACTCGTGTGCCATTTTCTGCCGCGCAGACAGCACATGAACACCAAATTCAGTTCTCTTTTGCTTCTTTTTGAGCTTGCCCAGACACGTGCATTCAAAATTAAGTCAAAATGTCAGTCTCGGCGAGTATTATAGTGACACAAGAACATCAAAATAAATCCAAAAAGCAGCATAAAAACAAAAGAGACAATAATTTTTTTAGAAATGTAAATCTAAAAAATGTATCAATTTAATGCAGAAGTTACAAGGCGGACCAGACCTCCTGCATCCTATCCCGTTCATTTAATGAAACCTGACTAGAGAAGAGAAAGAGAGATATGATGTTTAGGTTTTAATCATAGTATATGATTGTAAATTGTATAGTTAGCCTTTATAGTTATCATTCTTGGTGTGAACAGGCCTTTATTGCAATCCAGCAATTGGCCTTAATTATGATTGATGTGAACTGGCTAAATGTTGTCTCTAAAACAATTCTTGCATAAAATGTTTACAACAGACTTTTTAGTATTTTCAAAGCTATTTATTATAAAAAATTCTCACTATTTGGCAATACAATTTAATTTATTTGTCTAAATATTTGGGGTGTGACGAGATCTCGTGCCACTAGATTTCTCGTCAAGGTGAAAGCTGTCTCATGTCATATTGTAATGACGAGTGTGAGGGTGAAGTTAGGATAGAATATGCCAACACTACGTTTACATTACGCCTCCACTCTAGTTTGGCTTTTTATAGAAATAAAAGCAATTTAATTCAGGTGGATAACAGTCACTTCAATTCCATCAGTATCAGGTTCGAGCCGTACATAGTGCACAGCACTGATCACGTGTCGAGAAGACGAGCGCTCTGATTGGGAGACTAAACTGTGACGAGATTTCTCGTCAAAGTGAAATCTGTCTCATGTCATCAAGAATGTGTGTTACATGTTAAAGGAGAACTCCGGTGAATTTTTAAGTTAATCTTGATCGTTATACCTTTATGAGTACTGTCTATAGAAAAAAAAACGAACCGGATTGGTGCTTGTAACACGGAGCTGTTACAGTTAATGCCCAGAGCTGGGGGCATATACATAAAGAGTGTCTTTGTGCCTGTTAACAGACACAAAATGCAATTAAAATGTCTGTCCAACATGAACAGGGCCCTTACATGACAACGAGATGCGTTTAGCAACTTAGCCATTGTTTAAACTCACCGAAATAGTGTTTTAGACGGCAAGCTGTAGTCTCGCTGAAGTCCCGTGAGAACTCAGTTGTAGCCGGTAAAATGTAAATAGTCCAGGGGGAGGAGCGCGTGTGTGTGAAGAGTGATGATCGGATTCGACTCACAAGTGATTCGTAACGCTACTCCTCCGTGGTGGAGGATTCATTGCGCAGCAGAAGCGTCAGACTTATATTTGAAAATGTGCGTTCAGCCCCACCAGTACTATTCCCCTACACATGATTGCGAATTTCAAAGTGAAAGTAAACGCGACCGCGCATTCAAACGTGATTTCAATACGTTACCGCTGTTTGAAAGCGGCTCCCTGAGGCAAGCGAATATCTCCCAATATATAAGCTATCTCGTTGTAACCATCTCTTAGCTCTGTATCATGCTTGAAGAAAAATGTGGTCTCTATTTGCACTTTGAATATTGAGAACTTTGATTATGGTATTATGGTTATTTTTTGTACTTAATATCTATGATCAGTTTGTGGGAAGGAATTCAGTTAGGAGGTCAAAAGAAGCTCATGCAGTTCTAATGTCTGAAGAGACAGTCATACAGGAGAGAAGCCAGTCAGTTGAGTTTTTGGCAAAACCTTTACAGTGCTTGAGTATGTTGTATTTTACTGCATGATAATTCATACTCAGAAAGTAGAACAAATTACATTCATTACAAGATGATTAAAACATTTCAAATGCACCTGCAAACAATTTTTCTAGTCATGTATTTCATCATTGAGGATTTCTTAAAAATACTATGTAATAATCTTGTCTCCTTCTCGTGAACCCAATCTCGAATCTCATCTCGTGAGATAAGTGTCTCGTCACACCCCTACTAAATATGTATTTCTTACAAGTACTAAAAAAATTAAGGAACCAAAATCGTTGAGAGGAATCAGAACTGAAAGCACTCAATTCTTTATGATTTCCATCCCTAATACGCATATTTTTCCCCAAAATAACCTAATATTAATTACATTTATTAATATTTGCTGAGAAAAGTTTGAGTTTCATACAGATCCAGAAAGAGGACTTACGTCTCAGCGACTTTGGACATTTTCATACAGTGTCGATCCAACTGAGTATTCAAGAAAAGAATCTGAAAAAAAGACAGAGCATCTCCACTTGAGCATGTGAGTGATCCGTGCTAAATATTAATATCCAATGTGAGGCTGTTGAGAATCAAATTCACACCATCGCTCGCACATACCTCTTTCTCTACGTCCTCTCTGGTGTCCTTGATGCTCTGCTGTAAGGGTGTGTGTACAGGACTCTGAGTCTGTGTGTCATCCACTACTCCATACACTGACTATTAGACAGAGACAAAGATGGATTACAAATACAATCATCTGTCTCATACATACAGTATGAGATAAATTAACACAGCATCAGCACCTTTTTCACCCTTTGAGGATTCTTCAGGCGGCGACATTTCCTGATGTCCATCTCTGTGGTGTTGACACACCCAGGCTGTGAATCACAATAACATGTAAATATAGCTATAAAAAACTGATACGATGTGCATTTTTTCCACTACGATCGTCATTCACAAAATTGTTGCACCCAATAATTACACATATTGTTTTCTTTTCTTACAAATGTGTTAATGTGTTACCTATAGAAACTGTGAGATTAATCACACATTATTTGATAACACTAATGAATAGGGTTCTATACATTAATTAGTTAATGAAATAGCTCAAATTAAATATCAATTAATAACAAGCTACTTTTACAGCATTGATTGAAATGGGTTAATGGGATAGTTCACCAAAACATTTTAATTCTGACATCATTTTCTTATCCTCATGTCATTCTAGTATAACTTTATTTGTTTTGTGAAAAACAAAAGAAGATATTTGAATAATTAATTAGTTTTGGTAACCATTGACTTTCATTGTATGGACAAAAACACTGAGACGTTTCTCAAAATATCTTTCTTTTGTTTTTCCACAACATGAACATGTTAAGTAAATGATGACACAATTTTCATTTTTAAGTGAACTATCACTTTAATGATAATTTCAAGTATATTTAAATTGTATTTTTATTTTGTATATTTATTTATAAATTCACATGAAGCTAAATTAATAAATGCTGTAAAAAATGTTTAGTTCAGAATACAAATACTGTTAACAAATGTAATATTTTGTTGTAAAATGTACTGACTGTTTTTAATATACTGACAGTCCTAGAAATGAAATAAATTTTTTGCAGCTTCAAATATTTTTTTTTCTTCCCAAAACACACAAATTTGGACAAAAACATTTATTTGAAGCTAAGGTGCTATATAGCACCTCTGAAGAACCGCTGAAGCACCAAAATTGGTGCTATATATTTTAATATAAATATATACTATATATATATTTTGGTGCCAGACTAACGTTTGGAGGGGAGTGGTTAAAGATATTCAAACCCAAGCAGTCAATCTTTCGTCTTCGGAAAGGGAACACCATTACAGACCGGAAACTACTTTTCAGATTTTGATTAAAGATTACCACGGCAAACAATTTTTTTCTGTGTATTAACTTGCATGGTTTAATTGTTCACCCTCAAACCTGTAATGTGTGCAAAATAAGATTTTGATTTCATGAGGACCTTAAATACTATTTGGGGGTTCTATAGATTGCCACATTGGCAGAACACTCTGGAGAACATCTAAACATCTTTTGAAGTTGCCTCAAATATCCTGTTATGTGCTCAAGAAATTTCAATATATATATATATATATATATATATATATATATATATATATATATATATATATATATATATATATATATATATATATATATATTTATATATTTATGCATTTGGCAGACGCTTTTATCCAAAGCGACTTACAGCTCAAGGACACACTGGTGGTGACCGCTGGGATCGAACCAGCAACCTTCTGCATATCAGTTCAGTGGTTTAACCCACTGGACCACCATCTCACACATTATATAAATATATATATTTTAGTTACTAAAGGAAGCGTCAACAGTCTTTTTGTGCAGGATCTTTTTTTTAGCAAGAACTGCCCTTTTTAAAATGGGCCTTGAGGTGTCTCAAACCAAAAACCAAAAATGGTGTCTCAAGTAGCTAATTTTTACAATGTGCCTATTTGATCTATTCAGTTGAAACAAAGATGCAAACACAGCAACCCATCCCACACTGGATCCACCCCTCACACACCACAGGACGGTGAACATCCCAGAAGGCTCTCTCTTGACTATCCAGAATCTTTCTCTCCGTTTTGTCTTTTTTCCTGTCGATCCTACAAAATCAAAGAAACACAAAGCTGCAAGACATTAATATTAAACAAAGAGCAGGAAACATTCCCAATTCTCACACACACACACACACACACACACACACACACACACACACACACACACACACACACACACACACACACACACACACACACACACACACACACACACACACACACACACACACACACACACACACACACACACACACACACACACACACACACACACACACACACACGTGTCCTGCCTCACGCGTTAAAACAGCCAAAAAGCACAGCCCTTGTGCTCATCAAAGTTGCAACCTGCCTGCGAGCAGAGCTAATTCATTTCCATTCCTGCCACTTCACTCTTACGTAACTGGCATTTGCTGCATCACTCTCTCTATCTCTCACTTATCCTGGTTTTGAGCCCTGAGACTCTATCATTCATCTCTCCTGTTCTCGATCGCCACAAAATTGGGGGTTTCGTCATTAAAAGAGTACTGCAAACAGTGTGATGATAGATGATCAAAAATCAGAGTAGGGTTGACTTGTGTTTGCAGCCCTCGGCCATCAGATGAGGCTCTTCAGCCGGTGTTTGAAGAGTGAGAGGCTGCTTCAATCAATGAGAACCACTCCAAATCAAAAGCACATGCTAATACGTCTCACCCCTAACAACTGCACATCAGCAATATTATTGTGTTACATTACATCATAATGAGAGTTTGTGTATATACAGTACGTATGTCTTTGTGTGAATGTGTGTGGGCTGAAAACAAAGGGAAGATCTGTCTTCAACTGAGAAGAGAGCAGGTATGAGTGAGAGCAAGTGTTTGCGTAGTTGTCCTGACAACAGCACTTACTTGACCTGTGCCTCAGCCTGCATGAAGATGAACTCCCACTTCCTGGCAAAAGCCCTCTGTAGTCTCGCTAGATTCTCCTGAATGAAAGAGACCGAGATAATAAGTGTGAGAGAGAGAGAGAGAGAGAGAGAGAGAGAGAGAGAGAGAGAGAGAGAGAGAGAGAGAGAGAGAGAGAGAGAGAGAGAGAGAGAGAGAGAGAGAGAGAAAGAAAGAAACAAAGAAAGAAAGAAAGAAAGAAAGAAACAAAGAAAGAAAGAAACAAAGAAAGAAAGAAAGATTCAAACTTCAAAAATGGAATATCAGCTCAAGTTACAGCACATTGCGAAATGCAATAAGTAATCTAGGTATTTATGGCTGAATTTGGAAAAGCATATTAGCATACTACTCTACTATTATTATTTTTTAATATAGAATAAATATTATGCCAGAAATAGTAAAAGCAAGCATGCTAGTCCGAATTCAGCCATTTATGCCATTACATTTTATATATATACAGGGAGTGCAGAATTATTAGGCAAGTTGTATTTTTGAGGATTAATTTTACAACATTAATAATTAAACAACAACCATGTTGTCAATGAACACAAAAACTCATTAATATCAAAGCTGAATATTTTTGGAAGTGGTTTTTAGTTTTAGCTATTTTAGGGGGATATCTGTGTGTGCAGGTGACTATTACTGTGCATAATTATTAGGCAACTTGACAAAAAACTAATTTATACCCATTTCAATTATTTATTTTTACCAGTGAAACCAATATAACATCTCAACATTCACAAATATACATTTCTGACATTCAAAAACCAAACAAAAACAAATCAGTGACCAATATAGCCACCTTTCTTTGCAAGGACACTCAAAAGCCTGCCATCCATGGATTCTGTCAGTGTTTTGATCTGTTCACCATCAACATTGCGTGCAGCAGCAACCACAGCCTCCCAGACACTGTTCAGAGAGGTGTACTGTTTTCCCTCCTTGTAAATCGCACATTTGATGATGGACCACAGGTTCTCAATGGGGTTCAGATCAGGTGAACAAGGAGGCCATATCATTAGATTTTCTTCTTTTATACCCTTTCTTGCCAGCCACGCTGTGGAGTACTTGGACGCGTGTGATGGAGCATTGTCCTGCATGAAAATCATGTTTTTCTTGAAGGATGCAGACTTCTTCCTGTACCACTGCTTGAAGAAGGTGTCTTCCAGAAACTGGCAGTAGGACTGGGAGTTGAGCTTGACTCCATCCTCAACTCGAAAAGGCCCCACAAGCTCATCTTTGATGATACCAGCCCAAACCAGTACTCCACCTCCACCTTGCTGGCGTCTGAGTCGGACTGGAGCTCTCTGCCCTTTACCAATCCAGCCACGGGCCCATCCATCTGGCCCATCAAGACTCACTCTCATTTCATCAGTCCATAAAACCTTAGAAAAATCAGTCTTGAGATATTTCTTGGCCCAGTCTTGACGTTTCAGCTTGTGTGTCTTGTTCAGTGGTGGTCGACTTTCTGCCTTTCTTACCTTGGCCATGTCTCTGAGTATTGCACACCTTGTGCTTTTGGGCACTCCAGTGATGTTGCAGCTCTGAAATATGGCCAAACTGGTGGCAAGTGGCATCTTGGCAGCTGCACGCTTGACTTTTCTCAGTTCACGGGCAGTTATTTTGCGCCTTGGTTTTTCCACACGCTTCTTGCGACCCTGTTGACTATTTTGAATGAAACGCTTGATTGTTCGATGATCACGCTTCAGAAGCTTGGCTATTTTAAGACTGCTGCATCCCTCTGCAATATATCTCACTATTTTTGACTTTTCTGAGCCTGTCAAGTCCTTCTTTTGACCCATTTTGCCAAAGGAAAGGAAGTTGCCTAATAATTATGCACACCTGATATAGGGTGTTGATGTCATTAGACCACACCCCTTCTCATTACAGAGATGCACATCACCTAATATGCTTAATTGGTAGTAGGCTTTCCAGCCTATACAGCTTGGAGTAAGACAACATGCATAACGAGGATGATGTGGTCAAAATACTCATTTGCCTAATAATTCTGCACTCCCTGTATATATATATATATATATATATATATATATATATATATATATATATATATATATATATATATATATATATATATATATATATATATATATATATATATATATATATATATATATATACACACACACACACACACACACACACACACACACAGTGCACAGCATAAATGAGTACATCCCCGCTGAAACATAACAAATTCAGCAATTACTCTTTAGAAGACATGTTAGAGTTCTTTAGAGTTAAAAAGTTCCAGAAAGTCTGCTTGACCAATTACCAAAGAAGCATGTCAAAATTATTCAGGAAAATACGATTTTCTTATCAAAGTGATAAAATGTTGTGTTGCAAAATGAGTACACCCTCTTGAAAGTTAGTAAATAAAAACTAAATACTAACTAACACTCCTAAGCACCTGTGGGGATTCTGTTGAGAAACACTCCCCATTAAAGATCAGGGTATTTAAGGAGGTCATCATCCAGGAGTTAAACAGGACAGATGTAACAATTTATCATGAACTTGTACTCTCCATGCGAAGAAGCAATCAGAGCAGATACTTAAAATTATGGAGGAGAGGACATTCTAAGTACTAGAATATTATACATGTATTGAATTAAATCTAGGGTGTACTCATTTCTGCAATCCTTCATTTAAACAAAATTGGCTGATTTACTTATTTTACGGATATTAATGACATATTTATCTTGTTTTATTAAGAATATGTTTAATACATTTCAATTTTGCCATCTTTCCATGAATTGTATTAAGATCATTAAGAAAATACATATTTTGTTTTTGTTCAGAGGGGTGTACTCATTTATGCTGTGCACTGTACACACACTACTGTTCAAAAGTTTGGGAAAAGTTTGGGTTTTAATCGAAAATAAGATTTTTGAAATGTTTATAAAAGAAGTCTCTAATGCTCAATAAGGTTGCATTTATTTATTCCAAAATACAGTAAAAACAGTAATATTGTGAAATATTATTACAATAAAAATAACTGTTTTCTATCTGAATATATTTTAAAATGTAATTTGTTGCTGTGTTGGCAAAGCTGAATTACAGCATGAATTTTCAGCATCATTACTCCAGTCTTCAGTGTCACATGATAATTCAGAAATCATTCTATGATGATTTGAAAACAGCGTATCATTTTTTTTTCAGGATTCTTTGATGAATAGAAAGTTCAAAAGAACAGCATTTATCTGAAATAAAAAGTGTTTGTACCATTATAAATGTCACTTGATTAATAAAAGTATTAATTTCTTTCCAAAATAATCTTGCAAAGAGACCAATATTTTTGGAAGACTCTTAAAAGCATAAAATGTATAATTTTCCCTCTATGCTGACTTTGATATCCCAGCTCAGGATAGAAGAGCCAAGTGAAGTAACTGTATGTCACTTCAAGTCATTTCTGCATTTATGGCTCAGTATATTGTCTCAAATATCTACAAATGGCGTACTTATCGCTAGCTCGGTACATTAAGCTATGGAGGAGAATGTATCACTGAAAAAAAAAATGACACACTTCAAGTGTAATGCTCAACGACAAGGACTCACACTCAGTGCTTTCAGGTCTAAAGTAACTCGACATATCGGCCAATAACTATGAGGATCCAAACCGAAATGCTTCTATGCCGACAAAACACACTGCTTCCATTTTCTCTGTCGGATGTCATCGCAGTGGGTCACTTACCGCCTCATAGTCTGCCAGCTCCAGTCGGGTCTTGTTCTGCATGGTCCGCTTGCACAGATAGATGGCTGTGATAGGCAACAGAGAGAGAGAGAAAGGGAGAGAGACAGACAGACAGAGAGAGAAGAGAGAAACAGACAAGAGGTCATGAGAGATTTGGCCTTATCAACCGCCATGTATAATCCCGTCCCTACAAACACACATAAACACACACACCCAGCATAAGACCTTGATTGGATTTTGTGCTTTATCTGCACCTATCATCTCTGCATAGCCAGTTTACAGACAGTAGGAACTGTGAATGAGTCACCATTGACCATCAGTGAACATCTGCCCACAGTCAACTCATTCTCATACACCTACTGATCCACACGCACAGAGAAGCTCTGCAGTTCTACCTCACTGTTCAACACAGCTAATAATCCTGGGAAAGCAGACTGTGGGCTGAACACAGGGCGTGTGTTATGAGTTATATTAGCTCTCTGAAAAACATGTATGGTAAGACTCAATGCGCTCTTACGTCATTGGGAGTCTGCCCAGCAGGGTCCCTCTCTTACCGTAGTCTGTGTTCTCTGGTTCCCAGCAATTTGAGGGCCAAAAGTATGGAGCCTGGGTGAGAGAACGAGAGATGATTACTCTTGTTTTGTTTTGTTTTGTTTTTAAGTTTACCCACAATTTAGTAAGTAGAATTCTTGAGTATGAGCAACTTATTCTAGCTCAAATACATTAAATTGTGTTGCTCATTTCTCATATTTTTATCTAATGCTCACTTTAAAGGGGTCATGAATTGACATATATTGATATATGAAAGGTCATGTTAATATAAAAATATCCTGTAAGTTTCAGAGCTGAAAACTTCCCTTTTAGTCAAAGAAAAGCTTTTATTGACAGCTGGTTCAGCAAACTATCGATCTGTGAATGTGCTTACCTGTGACGTCAGAGTGTGGTGAAACAAAGAAGACAAACGCCTAATTCTGTAGCCCCACCCACCGATTCGTGCCTGGCATGTTAGATAAATAACAGGCCTGCGTGGAGCTAAACCAAATCGAACTACCAAGCAATAAAGCTTATGGCATGTTTCAAATTTGCCACAAGCTTCCTTCAGATTCCAAAATGCATGGTTGAACTTTATTTTTAATGAAGATCCAGCTCACTTGGGGAAGACATTTCATTTGTTAGCTTCATTTCACCGGATTAGTTTGTAAACTAGAGACTGGATTTACAGACAGGATGAGATTAAAAAACAATGCTGTGGCTTCTGTATCTGACAGGAATGATGCAACACAATTATGTGAGTAAAATGTTTTTTATATGTGATAGTATTGCATTGATATCTGCAAGTGTTACATTTGATATCTACTGATTATGTATGTGTCTAACTAAACATAACCACGCTGTCACAGCCTTTGTATTTGAGGTGTTGTTGGTTCATTGTCCTGCAATTCGTGATAAGACTCGAACATGTATGGGCCAGGGCTCGCACTTCTTAAATAGTGAAATACACACGCACGCGTGTGTGTTCACGGTTCGCGGTTATATCTACCGATCTGGCCGGCCAAGTAATAAAAAATAACATTCCAAATAATTGCAGGTGGATGAAAGATAAATCATTGTGTTTGTTTGATAAAGACATTTTGCGAGCCCTGTGGGCAAATTATTCCGGTTGCCGTTTCACCACATTGGAAGTTTTCAAAACAATTCCCCATGTGTACTGATGGGGGAGCCCAGGGACGTCGTTAGGCCTATTTTAGGGGGGCTGAAGCTACCCCAAAATGTTCCTAAGCCCCCCTAAATGATAATAAGAACAATAATAACAACTAGATTTATCAATAACCGTATCCTCATTCATATTTAGACACAACAAATTATATATATCCAGCTACAAAAAAATTGCCGAAAGAGTCGTTGTGCTAACAAGATGATGCACCGCGTCTCGTTGCATTGGTGTGAACTGTGGCAGCTTTCAGAGCGTTGCAGACCAGAGCGCTACTGCAAGTAACTGCCTGGAGGATTCATCTCGTCTCGTCGTTACCATGGTTATAATCGTTAACGAAAACGAATGAAAAAAAAGAAAACTAGGTGGGTTGTCGTTAACTGAAATAAAAATAAAAACGAGTCATTACAAAAAAACGATAACTAACCAAAACTGTAATGCGTGTTTGGCAAAACTAACTAAAATTAAATAAAATTATAGATTAAATGTCCTTAGTTATCGACTTTATCAATGTCTTTCATAGAGCAAATAACGTTCAGCTGCATTTCCTTTCCCTGCGTCTCTCACTCACGCTCTCTCTCACTCACGCTCTCTCTCACATACACACGCGCCACACACACACACACAGCCCCTCCCCTCCGTGCACACCGCCGTCTCCATGAGAACGAGTGTTCGACGTTGAAAGCAAGTTCGCGAACGGTTGGTATCTCGAGAACACCTTACACAATCACACATTAAAAAGTGGTATAAAAATATTTTTAATTCAGAATATAATTTTGTCAGTGTGTTAATGTCGACCCGAGAAGCGATTGCTACTTTAGAAAGTTAACTAGTCGCAAGTTTGAGGTAAAATGCACTTGGGTTGTCGATGTCAAAACACTATATAAGCTGTGATTCAAATATTAAATAATGTTATGTCATTTGTTTACTCTTACACTGAATGTTTGCTGCTTCAATCCAGATGAGTAGGCTATTGTATAGGGTAAATTTAGTATAGGGTGTGAAAATTGTACCGCTGTGGTATTTGTATAGGTTTAGCTCAATTTAGGTTTAGGTTTAGCTGTATATTTGTATTTTAGCTCAAAAATGGGTTGAATACATGCAGTTCTGTGTAATTAAATTGCATTCTGTGGACAACTTATCTTATATAGAGACGAATTAGATATAGTTTGCTATTACTTTATCATACATTTACTTGAGCATACAGATAGCATTTAAGTCATTGCTTATAGTAACTCATCAGGAGCAAAGTCTGGCCTAAGTAAATTCCCCCATGCAGCTTTGATGTGTCTAAAAGCTAACATTACAGTAACTTTTCTTTAACAGAGTAGAAATGGTAGAAGAGGATATGTCTGTCACGTTTTACTTCTTGGTTTCTCGCCTATTTGTTGACATAAGTGTAGCTCTAGATGTGAGTGCAAAGATTTTGCAAACACAAGTTACAAATACCCTGGAGGCTAAGCCCCCCGTCTTCCAATCCTAGTGACGCCCCTGGGGGTAATATGCAAAACTGTTATCCAATCATAGCAGTGGGTGTTTACTTCCAAGTCTTCAATGCAGCACGCCCATAAAAGCAGAGTGTTTGAAGAACTAGGCTCAAAACCAGGGCAGAAAATAGCCTATTACTTATTCATTATGATGTTTTTGAATGTAAAGACCATGCGAACATCTTAAGTTGACCTCAAACAACAGTATTCTTTAAAAAAAAAACAGTTCATGACCCCTTTAAGTTAATCTTTAAAAGCACTAATAATTTAAACATTTTTCATAATTTTACTTTCATAAAAAACTCAGAAAACAAAACAGTGGAGATTATATTTCTTTTCCCCCACAATAACTGATCTTTTTTATTGAAGAACATACAGTGAATGTGAATGGTTAATTAGCTTAAATATACCAACATTTGTAGTTTCTGTTAATAAAAAATGCTTGAAAGAAAGCAACCTTGTCATAATAACACTCCAAATACAAGAAGCCAGTCTGGGGGGCTTTGAATATTATGTTGGACAGTTAAGAACCGCTGATCTAGAATATATCTGCTACCTGCTTACGAGCCAAAGTAGAAGCTGAAATGGTGATTCTGTTGTGCGTAGATATTATATGAATATATTCATGTTATAAAAGCCATTAACGACATTTCTACCTACAGAACTAACTGTTTTTCCTTCGTGGAGCCAGTCTAAATGACTACAGGCAACACAAAGCAAATGATGGTGCACTGAGATCATTATCGTCAGGCAATGAGCTGATGAGCCATACTCCAAAGAAACTGAGAAACACTAATTCCCCCCTGTGTAATTAATGAATGTACAAAAGAAACTTAGATTCATTCATTGGCTTATTGATACTGTATCATGCTTATTGGAAAGATAGCCTAATTTCATTATCTGAGAATTCAGCTTTTCATCTAAAAAAACTGGATAACTTACCGTTGTTTTGGGGGGTGGAATTGAAGATGATCATTTAAAGGGGTGATGAATTGAGAAATAAACTTTCCCTTGAGTTTTTGATATATAAAAGGTCATGATAATATAAGAATATCCTGTACGTTTCAGAGCTGAAAACGTCCTTGTTAGTCAAAGAAAAGCTTTTATAGACACCAGGCCCAGCAAACGATCGATCTCAGGATATGCCAGGCTATTACGTCATTAGTGAAGCACCGCCTCAACAGAAGAAGAAAACCGCCTGATTCTGTAGCCCTGCCCACCGACTCGTGCCACTAACATAACACTAAACCGGATAGAATTTCTAAACATACCGCATAAACTTCATTCGGATTACAATATTATGAATGCATGGATGAACTTTATTTTTAATGAATATCCAGCTCATGTGGGGAAGACATTGCGTGTCTGTTCTTTCTTTTTACTGGATTCGTTTGTAAACAAGAGACTGGATTTGCAGACAGGATGAGATTACCCACACTTATGTGAGTAAATATGTTTTTTATATGTGACAGTATTGCATTGTTACAGATCGTTTGATATATTGATTATGTGTACTTGTCTAACTGAACATTAGCACGCTGTCAAAGGCTGAAGAATCCTTTATTTGTGGTGTTTTTGGTTCATTGCGAATCGGAATCAGACTCGGACATGTAACGTTATGGGCTAGGGCTCGCAAAGCCCAATGTCCCGGGGCTATGTGTTTTTCAGACGGGCTACCAAAACGTAATCTTAAATAGTAAAATAACATTCCTTTCTTGATGTGCGTTCACTCTCTTGACTTGATATTTGGAGGAAAAATACAATTACTGAAGTTTTGATCATGCAGTCTGCAACGTACTTGGTGCGCGCGTGTATGTGTGTGTGTGTGATGCACAGTTCGTACTTATATCCACCGATCGGGCGGGCCAAGTAATAAAAAAATAACATTCCAATCAATGGCTGGTGGATGAGAGATAAATCATTGTGTTTGTTTGATAAAGATATTTTGCGAGCCCTGTGGGACGAATCATTTCGGTTGCCGTTTCTCACAGGCTTTCAAAACAATTCCTCGTGAAGCCTTCTTACAGGGGAGCTGAAGCTCATTAAATATGCAAAACTGTTATCAAATCCTAGCCATTGGCGTTTACTTCCAAGTCTTCAGTGCGGCACGCCCATCAAAACCCAGTGTTTCTTGAGAGAGCCTCAAAACCAGGATAGAATTAGCCTATTACTTATTAATTATGAATGTTTTTGATTATTTTGAATATAATTATGAATTATTTGAATGTAAAAACCACGCAAACGTCATAAGTTGACCTCAGACAACAGTATAAAAAAAATTAAAAAGCCAATTCACTACCCTTTTAAAACATGGATACTTTAGGACTTTAATTGTGTATTGACACATAAACAATACACCTGCACACATATTTCACTGTATTTTTTATCAGATGTTTAGCAGTGCCTGATTTTTTTGGAGGGCTCTTTGAAAGAATAATCACATGATAATCACAGCTCAGGTGATTGGTTAATAAAACCTGGATGTGTAACAGAGTGCCTGTGAGTAAAGATATCAGATTTCAAATCACATACTCCAGCTACTGCTGGTAAGATGCATGGAAATGCTAATGGATAGCTTTCTCCAGGTATTATAGAGATTTTTGGCTGAAGAAAATGTGAAAATTTCCAAATGAGATGATAACGCTTCTCACAGTTTTACCCTGCAGTCGAATGACTGCAGTGTTACTCCTGTGAAACATCTGAGTTATGCGAGCTAAATAGACTTAGAGGAAGATGTGCCCTTGGCCATCTCCTCGCTAATCATCTAAATCACTGAAAAATGAAGCATCAGCCTTAACCAGAAATATGTACCTATTTCTGGAGGACATAGTGAGATGAAATTTTATTTAACACATTAGGGACCAGATTTACTAAACAGCGTGAGAGAGCAAAACCAAAAAAAACGCTGATGGGAGTGGAAAGTTCTGCGCGTGATCTACTGACGATGCGCAAATTAAAGAACACAGACACAGTTGGATAATTTCCATAATGACCAACGCAATCTACCAAGAGCAGCACAAAATTGGTTTAAGACATTATTTTTTTTGGCTGTTAAATAATGGCGCAAATACCAGTAAATTTATGAGCACAAACCTTAGTAAAATCACCTTGCATGATTAATTTAAGTACTCTCCCATAAATTTTGCGTCTGAAAGGGAAACTCTTGCATATGCAATAAGGTCAGCCGCAAAAACAACCCTGTCCATTGCCTTTGTAGCGTCTTTCAGTGTCTTACAATAGTTTCTTAACGCCAAAAGAGGGTTTGTGTTGGTGCAAGCTGTTAGTGAATCTGGCCCTAGAACTTTAAAGTACAGCAACAGACAATATACAGGTACATAACACACTACTGTTCAAAAGTTTGTGGTCGGTAAGATTTTTAAATGTTTTTGAAAGATTATTAGCAAGGCTACATTTATCATACAGTCAAAACAGTTATATTTGGAAATAGTATTACAATTTAAAGTAACTGTTTTCTATTTGAATATATTTTTTATAATGTAATTTATTCCTGTGATGGCAAAGTTTTCAGCATCATTATTCCAGTCTTTAGTGTCACATGATCCTTCAGAAATCACTCTAATATGTTGATTTGGTGCTCAAGAAACATATCTTATTTTCACCAATGTTGAAAACAGTGCTGTTTGATATTTTTTGAAAACTGAAGAAGAAGAAGAAAAAAAAAAGCAAAACAAAATGGCACCAAATTTTCTGTGTGAATGTAGGACTAAGGTCAAGTCAAGGACTATTGGTCAAGTCAAGTGGTACATTTTCTTCAGGATTTGTGATGAATAGAAAGAACAGTATTTATTTTAAATAGAAATCTTTTGTAACATTATAAATGTCTTTAGTGTCCCTTTTGATCAATTTAAAGCATCCTTGCTTTAAAAAACATGCTGACCCAATCTTTGGAAATATATGTATAATGTTAAACAAATCGCATTTATGTACTCCCTGACTTATGCCATCTAGAGAAGAGCTTAATAAGGCAGATGCACTGATCAAACACAATCCTATTTGTTCAAGCAGGTGTAAAGGTCAGTGGAGCTACTGGTTTTCACACAGTTGATTCAGAATCTCAGCAGTGCTAAGGTGAAACAAGATCACATCCTGGAAACCACAGCTGCCAGGATACAATCCACGTGAGTCTTATTTGGTTGATGGTAGATAGATAAGCTCACCTGAAAGCGGTAAAATGTCCCATCATCCTTGAGGGTGAGAACATGATCAGAGATGGGAAATATGTAGCCTTGGGCAGCGATCAGGCTGCCGATGTGTATGGCCTCCACTGTAAATAAAGAAATGAAAAATGTACTCTTACTAAATACTTTCATAAACAACTTATTGCAGTCATCAATAAGATGTATATCTTTCTTCAGATCAGGACCTACCGGGATCCTCTATGTTGAGGTTCTTCATCATCCACTGAACAATGTCTGAACCTGAAGTTTTAAAAGGGGAAACATATCACCTTATTTTCACATGCAAATTATATTCACTTCTCAAAGCCTTGATATAAAGACAAAATCATCACTGTGTGTCAAGACACATTATGGGTTATAATTCAGTGCGTGTCAGATCAGTCAAGCTAAATCTACATTAGCACCACCTCAGTCATGTTCAACATCAACGCTTTAGTTCCAAATCAGCTATTAGTTATCCGGGCCTGCGGGCATCCATTTAGAGCTGCTCACTGTAGTAATTGTGTTTAGCGATGTGAGCAGATCAAGCCATATCTTCAGGTTTATTCTCTTTGAGGGCTTATAAGAACAAATAGCTGTTTTCCCAGCATTTATTATCATACACTAAAGGAAGCTGTAAAATATAAAGTGGTTATTTGGATCAGTGGAGACCACAGGGGCATGTGGCTCCGAATCTGTCACAGAATCCACCCCCTGATCTGTAAAATTCCCTGGCAAACAGCAACTCAGTACATATTTTATCAGCACTGACAGTAGTATAATTTTTTAAAACATATTTTTAAAAAGCATCATTAACTTAGATGAACAACACCAAAAAATGCTATTTTAAAGGAACACTCAACATGTAACTTTTTCCTCATTAAAAGTTTTTGAAATAAATATTAAATTACATTTCACATCAGATGAAGACTACTGTGAACCTATTATCAAACTTTCGCTTACAGAATAACAATCATGTCTGACTTGCTAATAATAATTCTGATAGCTATAGCAAGAAAGCCCCAGTTAAAAAATGAAAACATTCATCTCAAAAACAAAAAGCTGAAGACAAAAGAGCTGGATGACAAAATGTTAGCTAACTAGCCATGGCATGAATTTCACATACTTCCTAAAATAATTTATGAAATAAATATTATTGCAGTATTCATGTTGTTTTCTACACTTTAAAGAGTTAGTTCACCCAAAAATGAAAATTCAGTCTTGTGTCATTAATTACTTACCCTCATGTCGTTCCAAACCCGTAAGACTTTCGTTCATCTTCGGAACACAAATGAAAGAATATCTTTTTTAATGAAATCTGAGAGCTTTCTGTCCCTCTATTGACAGCCTACACAACTAAACCACTTACAAGCCCCAGGTAGTAAAGACATAATTAAAGTAATTGTGACTCCTGTGGTTTAACCTCAATTTTATGGAGCGCCACAAGTACATCGCTTGTGCCAAAAAAATGTATTTACCACTTTTATTTTTACAAAATATTAATCTCTAATGTGCGTTCACGGGACCACCTCAACGCATGCGTGTTGTGCTGACGCGAGTGCAGATATTGTTGCATGAACGCGCTTTAAAGTGATTTCGTTGCGTGGGCTGTCAATGGAGGGACAGAAAGCTCTCAGAAAAAGATCTTTATTTGGGTTCCGAAGATGAACGAAAGTCTTACGGGTTTGGAACGACATGAGGGTGAGCAATTAATGACTAAATTTTTGGGTGAACTAACCTTTTAAGCAAGTTAAAAGGATTTAAAATAACTTAAAATCAATATTTCATGCAATTATATTTATTTTACATATTCTACGTTAGCCCTCATATTGACTATATTCACTGAATTTACAGAATTGCTTCTAAATATTGCTTGAAATGTTCGACAATGTGTACATCACAATTGCTACAATTAAAATGTATTGTATTTTCTTTTCTTTATGATAACAATGGCCATTGAAAAACCCACATACCGAAGGTCCACCACCATCAACATCAAATAACACACCAGTTTAGACACAAACTGTTCCACCCATATTCCTGCCAGTATACCTGTAACAACGCTGGGAATCTTGGACAGGAAGCTCTTGACTGTTCTGACTGGAACACCTTCAGTTTCATCTTGGAGGCGTGTGATGATGTCCTCAATCTACAGGATGAGAGAAGAAAGAATCTGACTACTTAGTTTGGCTGACTCATATCTCATACTGTAGCTACACAGTCTAGGTCTGCTTCACTTTTATTTCAGTGCCCATATTGACAGGAATTAACACAGCCCACAAAAGCAGGGGCAGCACAGCAGAAGCGTAGAGTCTATTTTTTTCTGCATACAACATCAGTTCAGTATAAAATACAAACACAATGCTTTGTGCATCTATTTATCAACACCATTAATTTATGGTATTTTTCAATAGCTCGCTCCTGATAGTCGTTGTATAGCCTGACGTCGTCATACTCAATTCTAGTCAGAATATTGATACTGCTCCATTGGGCTGTGATAATGTGGCGTGTTTCAACTGAACCAGCTAGACCTGGATAGACCTACAACCAAACGGAGCAACGAATAGTTGTCAACAGAACTCAACTGCACGCACACTGGGAGAAGTAGAAGAAGAGGATGAGTGTAAATGATCTTTGCCGATGTTGTAAAAACAAATTTAAGGATACACGGAGTACTTAACAACACGATCATAATTTTTGAGAGAAATAGTAAAGGTGAATGCATATACGAATAAGTTTAGGATTAGAACGACTTCAACCCAAGCGCTCTTTGGTGACGTACATGATTACGTTACTGTTGATCATCTGTCCATCATCGTATAAAGCCCGCCCTGACAATTTGATTGGTCCGAACAGCTCTGGTTCGAGCATAGTTGCTCCACAACGGATCAAGTCCAGACCGAACTTCCCGACCTCAAATGCTGTGGGCCAGGCTAGTCATTGTATACACTACCGGTCAAAAGTTTTTTTTTATAAAAAAATAAAAATAAAAAATTATACACAGTAATAGTGTGAAATATTATTACAATGTAAATGTTAAAATGTAATTTATTTCTGTGAGAATGGTTTCTGAAGGAATCATGATCATGAAAACCATTTTTAAAATATATATACCGGTAGTGTAATTCAAGGCTGTTATTAAAAGGAAATACTCAATTTAGTAAACCACAAATCAACTCTGTTTCACACAAGAACGCTGTCACTTTAAATGCACAGTGATTCATTTTTCAGTCCACCGTTAGGATTGATCTGGTCATTTTACAGTTTTTTTTTTTTTCAAGGAACGTGTAGTATCACATTCTAAACAAACTGTCAATCATAACAGGTGTAAATACATACACCTATATCTACTGCTCACAATACTAAATGCATCAAGTACCCAATGCACACAATGCATGGGCCAAATGTATTTATTCTGTTTTATTCCCAAAATCTTGTAAAGCCACAGAAATGATACCTTCACTTGTGATGGGAACATCTGTTTTCATTCTTCTCTGGATACGCAGGCGTCTAAGCAGAGGCCTTTCGAATACACAAGCTTGCACCTACACTCTATAAATAATCCCGGCACTGATGAAAACAGCTAATAGTTTTGCAGGAGAGGGGGAGCATAATGAGATTAGGTAGCGTTCTCTGCTTTGGAGATTGCATGTTGTCATCACTGTTCTGTGGCGCTCAACCCTCTTTTTTTGCATGTGTCGTGTAGGAGGCAAGATCTCAGTTGCTTTTAATGCATACAGTAGCTATATATAAACAATCAAAGCCAGCCCCCGACCCTGTGAGCCCACATCAACACGACGCAGCTAAAATAAAGCTAGGCCACTTCACTTCCAAGTATAAAGGGAGGGCACGTACATCATCAGCGATGCCAAACAAAACATACAGCTGTGCTACATAAAGACTAGCCCTCATTTTCCAAAAAAACACTCTAGTCATCCCATCCATTACCACGAGACTAATTTCCCCTCTCTACCCATAAAAAGCACTTCACTTCGTTTAATGCTCTCTATCTAGTGGCTTAAACGTGAGTCTATGGTGCAAACTATTCTAAATGGGTCGATGAGTGTTGGCCTGAGTCCCATGAGAGATCCTGGCTGTAGACAGACAACATTGTGGGGCAGGAAGTCCACCTCTAAACCCAGTGGCGAAAAAGGAAGCCAAAGCAGAGTGATCTCCTTAACACCCAAATCAATACAGATAAAATGCAACATGGTGTTGTTTAGACCGCAAAATGGCATCTATCCAACAGCATCGCAGCTTCCTGCCCCACAACATTCTCAATATTCAAAGTTTCAATAAGCAAAAGTAGGGCTGGATTATGGGCCAGATGACCATTAGAGTGCCCTGGCCCTGTATACATTGTGATTTGACCACATGCCCCGGGCCCCTTCGGCCCCAGCTACTACTTTTAGGGGCCATTCACACGGAACATTAAAAGACGCAAGGCAGTGAAATGTAAAAAAAAATAGGTCAAGAGATGTGGGTTTTTTTTAAAGTTGAGCTTATTTTAATTTGAGTGCTACTTTTTTGTTTTGTTTTATTTTATTAGACTGAATTCTGAAGGATCACGTGACACTGAAGACTGGAGAATGGCTCTTGAAAATTCAGCTTTGAATGGTATTTCATGCACGAAACTGGAAAAGACAAGTGCAATGGTCAAATGCATTCCAAATTGTGGAATGTAAAAACACGATCTGAACAAAACATGCTTTTTCTTTTGATAGCCAAATCACCCTTGTTGCTTAAAGTAGGATAAGTGGTCTGTTATGAAGGCAGGATCATCCCAAATAAAAAGAGACTGATTTTGAGCAAATTTGCACTATAGTCATCATGGCGAAGCTGTGTATCCTTCCTTAATGAGAGTGAATGCCATTAAATGAACTTAACGGATGCCATGCCTTATCTCTCTGAGAGACGCTCTTCACCCAGCCTCATGCTGGGTTGTCTATTTCAGTACAATCAGCAGCACTCACTAGAGAGCTCTTTTTAGGATGGGCCCTTGTGTTGGTACATCCCAAAAAGCACTTATAAATGTCATATTCTGTCAAAACACTGTGCCGAGTTCTTATTAGGTTATCACAGTACTGTCCCCCTCAGAGGCTACCGCAGCGTGTGTTAAATGTAGCAATTAGCACTCTTGCTTCTTCAAGGAAAGCTAGTGAAGCAGCCTCCAGTTCGGGAAGTGCCTGTAAACATTTTCCAAAGATGACAAGCCCTGGCTCATTACTTCACAAGTTCACATGAAAAAATTTATTAAAAAAATGGATAAAGAATATATTGCTAATATTGCTAATATACATTTTTACATATATTTACATGGTTTATTTATATTTACACACATTTATTTACTTTTATTGAATCATGAATTTTCAGCAGATTTTCCATTGTTACAAAAAATCTATTTCAAATAAATGTTGTTCTTTTAAACTTTCTATTCATCAAATAATCCTGAAAAAAAAGTAAAATCACAAAATCCATAAAAATATTAAGCAGCACTGTTTTCAATGTTTCTTGAGCACCAAGTTGACAGAATGATTTGAAGACTGGAGTAATGAAGCTGAAAATTCAGTTGTCATAACAGTGATAAATTACATTTGAAAACTTTAAAATAGAAAACAGTTATTTTCAGTTAATTTATTAATAAAAGTCGCAGAGCAGCTGGGACAGCAAGTTTCGGTGCTCCTGAATGTTTCTGTGTGCGTGCAGCACAATCTCTGATCTCTGTATGTGAGTCAATTATGTGTGCTTCAATGAAAGCATTAATATAGAACGGTGATTAAACTGACTTGAAACTACCTATTAAACAGTTAAATTGCACACCCTCCAGCCGAGTATTTACACCCTCCAGATGAGTATTTAGACAGATCATGGTATAATTGAAAAATATATTTCCTTAAAGGATTAGTTCACTTCAAAATGAAATTTTCCTGATAATTTACATACCCCATCTCATCCAAGATGTTCATGTCTTTCTTTCTTCAGTCGAAATTAAGTTTTTTGAGGAAAATATTCCAGGACTTTTCTCCGTATAATATATTATTTCAATGGGTCCAAATCAATGCAGTTTCATAGGGCTTCAGAGGACTCTGCACAATCCTAGCCGAGGAATAGGGTCTTATCTAGTGAAACCATCAATCATTTTCTAAAAAAAAGATAAACATTTATATACTTTTTAACCGCAAATGCGTGACTTCTGTGTTGTTTTTCTTCACTGCGTATGATGTCATCACGTCGGAAAGGTCACGTACGTAAAGTACGTGGAAGTGCCGAAAAAATCCCTCATGTTCTCCTCCATCTTTAAAATTGTCAGACATCGTTGTTTTACCTTTATTTTTGTAAAGGGCGTTTGGTTTAGTCTTTGCACATTCATTTTAACACTGGGTCAGTACTTCCACATACTTTACGTGTATGACCTTTCCAACGTGATGATGTCATTCGTCATGGAGGAGAACAACACAGAAGTCATGCATTAGAGGTTAAATTGTAAATAAATTATTTTTTTGTTTCGCTATATTCCTCTAAGACCCTATTCCTCTGCTTGGATCGTGCAGAGCCTTTGAAGCCCTTCAAAGGCCTTTGAAACTGCATTGATTTGGACCTTCAACCCGTTGGTTAACATTGAAATGCATTAAATGGAGAAAATCCATTTAAAATCCATCCTGGAATGTTTTCCTCAAAAAAACTTTTTTTCCCTCAGGCACTTCCAGCCTTCCTAGGAAAGCAATTGAGTTGATCCAAGCAGTGGAGCGGGCCCTTAGTAACCTTGTGATCCTGGGAGAAGAGGAGGTTATAAAGAACCGTTGGGTAGCGCAGTCCCTTGAAAGCAAGCTACCAAGCTCTCTGAAGGAGAAATGGATTGCGCACAAGACTCAGCCTGTGAATGGTTTTGCTCCAAATAACCACTTTGACTGCTTACTGCGCTTCCAGAAAAAGCAGGAGGCAATCCTGGAGGAACTGGATCAGCCTGAGACAAGCCCTAGAGAGGGAAGCTCATCAGTAAAAGGCTCGGTAGACAAGCCTGAAAGAGGAGTCAAGAAAGCGTTCTCCAAAGCTACCTCAGGCCAAAGAAAGTCTTAGTCGAAGCTATGCTTGGGCTCGTGCACTGCCTGTGCTGATGAGACACACACTGGCAGGCTGTTTGCCTGCAAAGCTTTCAGGGAGATGGATCTCCAGAGGAGAAATGCCCATTTAAAGACCTATGGGATATGCAATCTGTGCCTGTGCTTCCACTTAAAGAATGGCCGTTGCAACCCGAAGTTCCTCTGCAGTAAAATGGACTGCCGCAAAGAAGAGCCTCACCACTATCTGCTCTGCTCCAAGTCCATCGCCCAAGAGAAAGACGCTGGCAGCGAGGTGCAAGGTACCAAAAGAGTGGAGAGGAAAGGCCTCGGGCTGACCAGCAAGCAAGAAGAGCTCCTGGCGAAAGTCACTCTGGATGAGATCAGAGGCAGCACCCCCTACCCTCTCACCCAACGCATGCTGCTGAGTCAGATATCAGGGTTCTATGACCCCATCGGCCTGGCCTCACCTGCAAGCAACGAGGAGTGTTGCTCATAAGAGAGTAATTTCAGGAAGCAGGAAGAGACTATCCATCTAGGGACACCTGGGACGATCCTCGTTCGCCACGTCTTCGAGAGGCTACAATAAAACTCTTTGAGCAATATGTGAGGCTTGGCCAACTCAGATTCGACAGGAGTCTCACACTTCATGGAGCCATAGGCCGCCCAATGGGTATCACATTTTTCGATGGTAGTGAAGCTTCCTACGGAGCCGTTCTTTACCTACAGTGGGAGACAGAAGATGGAGTCGTAGTGAAGCTGGTTGAATTAAAGGCCAAGCTCACCCCTCTAGACCAGAAAGGTGATGTCATTAAAGCAGAGCTGTGCAGAGCTGTCTTTGCATCCCGCTTGAAGACATACTTTGATAAGCATTGCTACATCAAGGTGGATCGGTGGACCCATTTTGTCGATAGTCAGACAATCCTTGGAGCCATCCAGAAGGATAGCTATGGCTATCAGACATTTTTTGCAAACTGGATCGGAGAGATCCAGAAGGCCGGATCAGTAGATAGCTGGAGGTGGGTCGAAGGAAGAGAGAACATTGCCGACCTCATCACAAGAGGGGCATTGCCTGAGGAGCTTGCTGAAGGATCAGTCTGGCAGGAAGGCCCAGAATTTTTTAAGTTGCCTGAATCAGATTGGCCTGTGAAAACTTCCAGAGAGATCAACCCCTCTGTTGCTGAAGAAATCAGGGGACTTCAGAGGAAGGCGTTCTCGGCACTGGTCGCAGCAGGAGCCCAGCCCAGGAAATGGTCAGGTCCAACCAGTGTTGCACTTGTGCACCTTGTGGACCCCCGAAGGTTTAGTTCACTGGCACGGTTATGCAGGACCATCATCTGGGTGAGACAAGCTGTAAAAATCTGGCTGGGCAACAGCCAGGCCCCAGTTCAGTCAAAGTGGGAGGCAAGACCATACCTGTCTGTGGAACAAAGAGCAACAGCTTTCAAAGATCTAGCTCTTGCAGCTCAAGATGGTGTCATGTTCCGTGACACAACCCTGGATCGCCGGGTTGTTCAGAAGGAGGAAAAGACAGGACTCTTACTCAGCGGGGGGAGAATCCACTGCTGGGATGAGGATAGAGTGGCTGTACCGCTAATCCTATGCCAGTCGTGGCTCGCAACCCTACTGGCCAGGGAAGCACATGAAGAAAACCATGAAGGTGTCGCTTCTACCCTTCGCTTTTTGGCCCCTTCGAGGTGAAAGATGCTGTTAAAAGAAGGACAAGCAAGAAGGTCTGGGGCATTGTTTTCTGTTGTATGGCCTCAAGAGCCGTCCATGCAGACCTCACCGATGACCAGTCTGCAGAAAGCTTCCTTCAAGCATACTCCCGCTTTGTTGCTCTGAGGGGGCATCCAAGGAAACTATGGTCCGACAGAGGCACCAACAAGCCAGCTCTGCATGAGCTGCATAAGCATGAAGACCAAGTAATATCCTTTGTATGCTGGATTGCCCTTTCCGTGGGGAGAACACGGAACAGTACCTGTCTGTGATTTAATGTGTGAAATAATGTGTTCTGAATGAAAATTACGTCGGCGATGACCTAGCCAATGAGAGAGCAAGATACAGGGCAACGGGAAGTTCTGGGAGGAGTTATAGACCAGAATATCAGTATTTTAATAGAGGTATTTACAATTATATCAAACAGAAACTGTACTGTTCTCCTTGCATGTACAGATGCAATTTAACAGCCAGTCAAACTCCATCCATAAAGTACAGACGAGTCAGGATTCATCTTAGTCTTTGTCGTTTAATAAGATGCCAAGTACATTATCAATAAGGAGAGATGGTGGTCCAGTGGGTTAAACCATGGAACTGATATGCAGAAGGTTGCTGGTTCGATCCCAGCGGTCACCACCAGTGTGTCCTTGAGCAAGGCACTTTACTCCATGTTGCTCCAAGGGGATTGTCCCTGTAATAAGGGCACTGTAAATCGCTTTGGATAAAAGCGTCTGCCAAATGCATAAATGTAATGTAAATGTAATAAGGAGTAAAACTGTAAATAAACAATAATCAGAACAATTATCCAATGACTAAAGAACATTCATGTAGTCCTCAAATTCTTGTCTGAAAATACCCCAAATGAATCCAATGTAATCAATTTACATAAATGGGATTATCAGATGACCAAGAAAATAGCAACAAATACAGATATTCATGCCAAAGAGTACTCATCTTATCTTAGTAGACTGAAATTAACACATCAAGGGCTATATCAGACAAAGGCTAGGCTAATAGCTAAAGGCTATCACAAAAATTACTCTAAATAAACTTATCATATGTAACGATTATGGTCGCAGACATTATAGATGAATGAATCTTCCAAATGATTCATTAAATGAACATCCTTTCACAAAGCCCTAATTCAGCTCCAGACCCCAGGAAATCGATCATTTATCAAGAGGCTCCATTCTGCCTAAGGCTACCACTTCTATATCCCAGTTACGTGATTTCCTATGGACTTTTGACCAAAACTTCACAAAGAGGACAAAGACTCGTTGTGATCGCAAGACAAAGGAACAAACAGATCTTTGTCTTTTCAATGACCGGTAACTGAACTCCCAGCGACACAGTTTAAAACTCAAGCAAACTCCTAGAAAATGTTACATACTTGATTGCATAAGATCACATGATTATTGGACTTCCACTCAAATAGCCTTCGACATAGTTTGTTAGCGTGTTTACAACTGATACACGTGACTATTATGCATGTAGATCATTCCCAAATTCATGCAATTATGTAACTATTGAATGAGTGGATCAAAAGACACCGTGTTTGATACCCTTGTGCTTGTATGGATATGATAAAACAGATGAGCTGAATGAAATCTTTATAGAATTAATCATGTCCTTATAGTAAGAAATTAGGTCTAACTTTACTCTCTGCTTAAGAGCAGGAAATTAAAGGAACGAATCTTATGGGAGGGGGGAGACCCAGTCACCCCTGAACCCTAATTGGCCAGAATCCATCCAGGGGATGGGCAAGTTTTTGAGTTTAACCTCTCTCACAGACGAAGAGTTGTGTTCAGTGTTGTTCGCGAGACATTCACCGCTGCGTGTTCACGTTGGTGTTCACGTTCTGTTCATTTGTTCAGTCAAGAGCTATTGGCAGCTCGGTTCCGGCAAAGCGACGATCGGACGATCGTGGCAGACCATCAGAGAAAATGGGTTAACAGATTTCATTCAGGCCATCTGCTCTTCTCTCACTTTCCTTTCTTTTCCTTAAAGTTTATTTTCTTTCCGTAAGTCTCGGGTTCTGTTAAGTTTCGCCGCAAAGTTACTCAACTAGTCTCCAACAGCGACTTCAAGCAACGCCCGCAAGACTTCCATCCCGCCAACACGCCACGTGATTGGCTTCCCAAGACGTCGATCAAAGACACGACCAGACCTTCAGCGAATCAAAGACCCGAGGGAACCCCTCTCCAGCCAGGAGGAAAAGGGAATCCCCCTTGCCAGATGACACGCGATACACAAACGCAAGTAACATCTCTAGATTTCAAGCTGAACTGGCGCATTAGATCAAATTCAATAACCCCGCCTAAGAAACGATAGGAGGATAAATGACTGATCAATGGTTTCTTCAGGTCATGTGTCATAAATGTATATTGCTTGGGATTTCATAATCTCTCTCTCTTAAACTTATTCTTTCCTTACTTTCTTCCTTTCTGCAACGTGTGAATGTGCGAGTCCGTGTGTTTATGTTAGATATTAGTTTGATGTGTTAGAGTAATCAATAAAGTTTTGTTTGTATTCAAAGATAACTTCTTGTGTTATGTGCTTATGAATGTCTTGAACTGCCGATCTAAGTTACCTGGCTGTTAAATAGTGTTTCACTATTGTACGGATACTAATATCCGCTGCAGAGTTGATATTTGCGGCCCGTTCAAATGAACGCTGGAAGAGTCATTTGCTCGGCTGTAAATTAGACTCGCAAAATTCCCTATGAATTCATTAATTCATACATTTGAGCTACATAGACTTGTTTCCCTTTAACAGACTCCCCTTTAAGTTCTTACACATCGGTGGACGAATAAGTTAAGGTGTAAACATTAATTCTGAATTATTTATAAATTATAGCGTAATTCGAGTCTCTTTTATTTTAATTCAAATTTCCCGTTGAGTTATTATTTTATCTGACTCATTGTCGCTACACATATCACAAATATATGCAAATATGTAACGTGTTTGGTTGTGAAACTTAGATTGCAGACCAAACTAACAAAATGAGTTAAGTCATGCAATGTGAAACCCCCTGTTGCCGATCCATTGTGCAGTGTGGACACAGCAGCGACTGAATGCTACCCCAGATAGTCATGCAGTGTGAAAAGAACCCCTCCCTCTGGTTCTGCCCGCCTCCCATGCTGGAGACACCGGTTCCAGTCCCGCTTGGAGTGGGACGAGTAGGACCAGAGGGGTTACACTTGTTGCAAATGCCAACCACAATGCTGTTTTTATGCTGCATTTTTATTAGGCTTACAATGCCACAATACTGCATTTTTATAAGGCTTGCTTGAGTAATAAATAAATACTGTAATATTGAGACAAACATTTAGACAAAATTACAAGAATAAGTAAATACATTGTATGCAATAAAAACTATCAACAGAAAGGTATATACCATATTTTGTCTACATCCAAACATGTTGATGACGACATGAAAATGACTTGTCTCGCTGTCTCTGAGGGATTTGAATGAGAGGCAGACGCAGATGTGGGTGGTTGCATATCGGATTCACCCATAAGAGCCCTTTCTCAATCAAGCCCATCTTTCAAACTTGATTACAGCAAGTCTCTGTAGCCTGTGAATAACACTCTTACTGAGGAGCAAAGAGAAAACAAGGACAGATTTCCACCTTTATTGAAGCTGCTTAAGAGGCCATTTCTGAAGTAGAAGATGATGGTGGAAAAGCATCTTCTTTCTTGCCAGGTAAATCCATGAAATTAAACAAGGCACTATGGAGATGCATCAAGGTCGGACTCTGTAGCAAAGCAGCATGAGTTAGTTTGTGAGACAGGTTAGTGTTGCCATAGATAACAGCATGGGAAGCGCGTCTGATGATAATACCTTTGCAGCATCCTGTGGCTCATCTGCTCAGTCCCTGCAGGAGATATGTGAACAATCGATGCTGTTGATTTTCCACAGCCAGGTCCTGATGAATGACACTCAACCATGTCTACTCGAGGTGCATACTGATGTGACAAGCATTTCTTAAACCAGAGTCTGTGTTATGACAGCTCCAACCCCCACAGCGAGACGATAACGTGTTATGAAATGTGGTCAAAAGATGCCAATAAAGAGGTTAATTGGAAAGAAAAAGTGAACCTAAGATACCAGTTAACATCTAAGACTGGGAATTCTGTATCATCAGTTACTGAGTCTAAGAATACCAATGAAACGTAATCAGATGAGGTGGAAATAAAAGTTTAATTTAAATACAAATTTACAAAACAACATACTATTTAGGTATTGTGTTAGCGCTTTCAAGATCATGACTCCATTTGATTTGCACACTATATTAGCAATTTGATAGCTTTGTGTGAGTGAATAATTTTGTTTGTTTATTCCTCTGTCATACAGACTTGGAACAACATTAAGGTGACTAAATCAACTTCAACCTACATATTCTCACTTGATAAAAAAAAAATGATGCCCACCTGCAAACTTTTGGCTTTCTGTGAGTGGCCTCCATGACTTTAAGGGGCTCTTCTGTTTCAAACACCTGGCTATGCAGCTGGGACATGAAAAAGCAGGCAGGCATACAGGTGAAGGCTGGTTTCTGCTGATGTCATCTCCCATCAAAAAGCACTTCTGTACGTCAGAAGCAGATGTCTAAATGCAAACTCTCCACCTGGGCCTTCAAGGATTCAAAGTCCTTTATAGAGCCGGCTGAAAAAACCTCAATAGTATAAAGAAAGTCCTTGAGGGAGAGGATCAGTCCAAACTATACCTTATTTATTGCCCCTTCCTCTCTCTCTATTTTGCTCTCTTTGAAACCTCATACAACTCTACAGGGGTTAGAGGTCATTTCAGGTCTTGGATGATAGTTTCGGCCTTTATATTTTTTCAACCAAAGGGTTTGTGAGACTGCATTAATTTACCAATTCACAATAGAAACAGATTAAAAGTTTAAAAATAACAGTTTTTATGAATAAAAAATTTAATTATAAAATATCTTATTTGCTCTGCTTTTAACTAAACCACTATGTGAAATACTTACCAGAGAATCACATATGATAATGATTAAGCTGAATTATGATAAATATATCAGGCAATAACTGTTATACATGTTACTTTTAACTATAAAATGCATTTCTTGTTACTATATGTTATGTAGTCTTAAAGCTTTAGAGTATAATTTAAATACAGAACCAAAAATGGAGCTTTTGTAATTTCCACACTACATTTTGTTCTTCGCACTGTTCGTGGCTTTCTCACCAATTCATTAGAGCTACAATGTCATGCTCTTTCACAGAGCAATGAGATTATATTCATTTAGGCATTTAGATTATGTTTATAGCACCAGAACTCATTCACACTCTCATAAATGTGTAAAAACACACGCAAAAGCATGTATGCACAAATGTATTATTTCTGCTAATTAATGTTAAACCCCTTATGACATAATGTTCTTTACTTTAGCCTTAAATTATTATTTAAAAATGTAACAGAGCCAGAGTCTTTTATTATGGTCCATAATTAAAAAGTAACACAGCGCAGAAGGGGGCAGCAAGTCTTGGGCGGCGTTGAAAGAACTGCCAGTTAGCCTGGGCCAAATTCATCATCTTTTGTAAGTACCTTAACAATCAATGAATTAATTAAATATTATTACCTGGAGACCTAAAAACAATCACGCTAAGTCAGTAATGGAATAGTGTACTACAGTGCATGTAAACTGTAGCTCTGTTTCAAGGTGCAATGATTTCCAATCAAATGGTTCTTGGTTAAGCTAAAAAGATTTGCACACAGGCCCAACAAATGCCACAGGATAATCCACAACCCTGAGGTCACCTCTTCAAAAAATCATTAGAAATCGCAACAAAGCCTCTGTGTTAATCGCCAGACAAATTGATTGCTATTCACTGCAGGTTTCGCTAGTAATTCATAATTAACGCTAAAAAAGCTTTAGTGTAAGACTGCTTTTGGATCACCTGAAGGTCAAGAGCAGAGTCTGAGCTTTGCAGAGAGTCCAAGTGCACACGGCTGATGCTTTTGACAGCAGCTGTGACATGCGTTTCCTAATGGAAATATGATGACAGGGTAGTCAGGATTTGAAAAAAAGCCAGAGACGGTTTAACAACCTGGATCTCGTCCTTTATGGAAATGCACACCCTTGATATGGGGCTCTTAAAGGAATACGCTGGGTTCAATTATATAAGTTAAAGCACTTGTGGCGTACACTTACGAAAATGGAAGTAAAAGTTTTAGTAGTCGAGACACAAGACACGCAAATGCATATTAACATAATTTTAGTGTGAAAAAATTGCTTTCTGGCCTTTTCTATGCAAAGTTATACAGTGAGGAAAATAAGTATTTGAACACCCTGCTATTTTGCAAGTTCTCCCACTTGGAAATCATGGAGGGGTCTGAAATTGTCATCGTAGGTGCATGTCCACTGTGAGAGACATAATCACAAAAAAAAATCCAGAAATCACAATATATGATTTTTTAACTATTTATTTGTATGATACAGCTGCAAATAAGTATTTGAACACCTGTCTATCAGCTAGAATTCTGACCCTCAAAGACCTCAAAGTCTGCCTTTAAAATGTCCACCTCCACTCCATTTATTATCCCAAATTAGATGCACCTGTTTGAGGTCGTTAGCTGCATAAAGACACCTGTCCACCCCATACAATCAGTAAGAATCCAACTTCTAACATGGCCAAGACCAAAGAGCGGTCCAAAGACACTAGAGACAAAATTGTACACCTCCACAAGGCTGGAAAGGGCTACGGGGAAATTGCCAAGCAGCTTGGTGAAAAAAGGTCCACTGTTGGAGCAATCATTAGAAAATGGAAGAAGCTAAACATGACTGTCAATCTCCCTTGGACTGGGGCTCCATGCAAGATCTCACCTCGTGGGGTCTCAATGATCCTAAGAAAGGTGAGAAATCAGCCCAGAACTACATGGGAGGAGCTGGTCAATGACCTGAAAAGAGCTGGGACCACTGTTTCCAAGGTTACTGTTGGTAATACACTAAGACGTCATGGTTTGAAATCATGCATGGCACAAAAGGTTCCCCTGCTTAAACCAGCACATGTCAAGGCCCGTCTTAAGTTTGCCAAAGACCATTTGGATGATCCAGAGGAGTCATGGGAGAAAGTCATGTGGTCAGATGAGATCAAAATAGAACTTTTTGGTCATAATTCAACTAAACGTGTTTGGAGGAAGAAGAATGATGAGTACAATTCCAAGAACACCATGTGAAGCATGGGGGTGGTAGCATCATGCTTTGGGGGTGTTTTTCTGCACATGGGACAGGGCAACTGCACTGTATTAAGGAGAGGATGACCGGGGCCATGTATTGCGAGATTTTGGGGAACAACCTCCTTCCCTCAGTTAGAGCATTGAAGAGGGGTCGAAGCTGGGTCTTCCAACATGACAATGACCCGAAGCACACAGCCAGGATAACCAAGGAGTGGCTCTGTAAGAAGCATATCAAGGTTCTGGCATGGCTTAGCCAGTCTCCAGACCTAAACCCAATAGAGAATCTTTGGAGGGAGCTCAAACTCCGTGTTTCTCAGCGACAGGCCAGAAACCTGACTGATCTAGAGAAGATCTGTGTGGAGGAGTGGGCCAAAATCCCTCCTGCACTGTGTGCAAACCTGGTGAAAAACTACAGGAAACGTTTGACCTCTGTAATTGCAAACAAAGACTACTGTACCAAATATTAACATTGATTTTCTCATACAATCAATCATACATTGTGATTTCTGGATTTTTTTTTTTAGATTAGGTCTCTCACAGTGGACATGCACCTACGATGACAATTTCAGACCCCTCCATGATTTCTAAGTGGGAGATCTTGCAAAATAGCAGGGTGTTCAAATACTTATTTTCCTCACTGTATAAAAAGTTACATATAACTGTTGCCATGACAATGTGACGACTAAAAGAACTGCAAGCATTATGATGTAAACTGCTTTACAGCTCAATAATAAACAATTTTTTTTTTACAAAAGAATTGCTTATATATAAGTGCTACTTTTAAATGATCCAAAAATTGGCCAAATTTACTTCAACTGAAAGTGCCTCACTGTTACCTATAATACCAATGTGTCACATTGAGCTTAACTTGAATTGAACCCTGGATTTCATTCATTCATTTGTTCATCCATTCATTCATTCTCTCTCTCTATGCCAGTGGCCACTCTGTCTACAGTGGTGCTTTATTCTTCTGTTGGTGTCTACTGTAAAGTGAAGAAAGAACAAACTAAAGTTTTCATCAGTTTCACTGTTGACTGATTCAGAGACATGAGCATTTCCTTAAAACAATTCACTGCTCTCTAATCTCAATGATTCTCATGACACAGCCCACTGGAGCTGAACAGCAGTGGCATCTACATAGACCCTGAAGCAATCCAGCCAACACTGTCAGAACATAGTACACATGAATTAGATACAATAGCAGGACTAGAACAAAGGAATCACTGCCACTTGTAACAAGAAATTACAACTGACCCAACTGGCTGCATCCAAACGCTTAGGCAGCTGACTTGTTGCTTTGCTGCCCTATCAGGCAATGACTTCTCAAGTAACGTTTGCGCATGAAGGTACCTGCAGAAACTGATTTCGGACAGACTTCTGAGGCAGCGTAATGGTTTAGTGATCTACAATAAAATAGATATCCCTCTGGTGATTTCGAACACCACTGACTGTGGCATTTGTACACGAGTTATTCTAAAAAATATATATATATATATACTTTTGTAGACATCACCATTCTCATTTACCTCAATATAATAATAAATAGCAATATAAAGCCCACATTTCACTCTCCAATCAAATCCTGAGTCCTCAGTGCATTTATATCATTTATATTTTTATATTTATATTTAAATATTTACGCATTTATATTTGTTCCCCACAGCACTTTCAGGCACAAATAACTGGCATGTATTATGCAAACATCATGAAATGTATAGCTTTGAAAACAGAAGATGAAAAAAATCTTCTTGGTCTTGATCTTGATCTTATGGTGAGAGTGCAGCATGATCAAAGAGGTTTGAAACTGGAGAAACCAAAGCCAGTAACGCTATACCTGCCATGGAGATATTATTAATACAAGATTGCTAAATTCTAAGTGTGAGTAGGTTCATTTACATTAACTATGTCATAGCAGGAGGATCTTAGGGAGAAAAACGTCTCGGTTACGTATGGTAACCCTCGTTCCCTGTAGGAGGGAATGGAGACGTACGTCGTTTGTACGTCGTTTGAGCCCCTATCGGCTTCGAGATTTAGAGAACGGGCCAATGGGCCATTGGCGTGCGAGATTTGCATTTCGCGCTCCGCCCCGCGCCGCGGGTATAAATAGGAAGCGAGAGCAACGCACTAACGTTTTTCACTGAGGAGCCGAACTAGTGACGCGGTCATGCAGTGATGGTAAGGAACTGTGGCGACGGGACGTACGTCTCCGTTCCCTCCTTCAAGGAACGGGGGTTACCATACGTAACCGAGACATTCCCTTTTAGTCGGTCACTTCGACGTAGGTCGGTTGTACTGACAAATTGGGATCCCTTTGGAAAATGCCACAGTTACTACCACTTCCAGCGCCCAGCGAGAGCCCCTTAGACCCCGTTCTAATGCGGGCGGGGAAATTCACGCAGGGAGAGTCACACGGATGTTCCGCAACACCCACTCAGCAGACTATTGGATAACGCTGGGAAAGCGTGCCCGGAGGGACGCTGCGGAAGCCACATCATGCCCGGAGGGAGTTACCATGTGGAGAATACACGTATGGACTGGCCTTGGGCAGTGCAACATACGGAAGTCCCAGGGGTGGCCCCAGCCTGTTGCAGGCGGGGGAACGACACCGTACTGAGACGGCAGAGGAACTCGGCCGAGGGAAAGACACAAGCTCGCCGTAGGGAGCTGTACCGTGGAAAATACACATATGGGGCTGCCGTAGGGGTCACAACATACGGAACCCAGCCTGACACAAGTTCCACCAATGCATACAAGTGCCAGAACTGGCGTTGGACGCTCCGCCACATCCGACTGCCAGGGGGTTGCCGAGGACTCAACAGGGTTCGCCATTTCCTGGGGAACTCGACTGGAGAATATATGCGCATGTATCCGTTCCATGGGGAAGGCTATAAAACCTAGCGAACGTGTTAGGTGTCGCCCAGCCTGCAGCTCTACAAATGTCTGTAAGCGAGGCACCACGAGCCAGCGCCCAGGAAGAAGCTACACCCCTAGTGGAGTGAGCTCTAACCCCGAGCGGGCAGGGCACGTCTTGGGATTCATACGCCAAGACGATGGCATCCACTATCCAGTGGGCCATCCTCTGCTTGGAGACAGCCTTTCCCTTCTGCTGGCCCCCATAACAGACGATGAGCTGCTCTGAGGTCCAAAGCTTTGCGTTCTGTCAACATAGACGTGCAGGGCGTGAACTGGACAGATTTAAGCCAGGGCTGGGCTGCCTCCTCCGAGGGCAGCGCTTGCAGGCTCACCACCTGGTCCCGAAAGGGAGTAGTGGGAACCTTGGGCACATATCCAGGCCGGGGTCTCAGGGTTACCTGAGAGTTACATGGCCCGAATTCCAGGCACGATTCGTAGACCAAAAATGCCTGCAGGTCCCCTACCCTCTTAACCGAGGCCAATGCAACCAGGAGTATTGTCTTTAGAGACAAGATTTTCAGCTCAGCTGACTGCAAAGGCTCGAAGGGCGCCCTCTGCAATGCGGTTAGCACCAGAGTTAAGTCCCAAGAGGGTATCGAGGGAGGACGAGGCGGATTTAGTCTCCTCGCCCCCCTCAGGAACCTGACGATCAGATCGTGCTTGCCTAAGGACTCACCATTTACCAGGTCGTGATTTGCGGCAACATATACCTTGAGAGTGGAGGGAGACAGCCTTCGCTCCAACCCGTCTTGAAGAAAAGAGAGCACAGATCTGACCGAACACTTTCGGGGGTCTTCTCGGCCGCAGTACTGTCCGTCCGGACCAGAACGTGCTTGTCTTTGAGCGGCGTTTTGAAGCAGCTGAGAGCAAGACGAACTGCCAGCAACTCCAGGCAATTGATATGCCATTGCAGTTGGGGCCCCGTCCACAGACCCGAAACTGCAAGCCCATTGTACATGGCACCCCAGCCGGTGGATGAGGCATCCGTGGAGACAACAGAATGCCTGGACACTTGTACTAGAGGCACTCCTGCCCGTAGAAATGAAGGGTCTGACCACGGCTGAAGGTTTGGCACATCTCGGCGTCACAGAGGGACCCGCTGTGCCACGCCCATCTCGGGACTCAGTCGTGTAGCCAGCATTGAAGCAGTCTCATATGGAGCAGCCCTAGCGGCGTTACTGAGGCTGCTGCTGCCATATGCCCCAGGAGCCTCTGGAATTGTTTCAGTGGTACCGCTGTGCTGCGTTTGAACGAATTCAAGCAGTTCAACATCGACTGGACGCGTTCCTCGTGAGGCGCGTTGTCATGGCGACCGAGTCGATCTCCATCACGAGAAAAGGGATCCTCTGTACGGGACAGAGTTTGCTCTTCTCCCAGTTGACCCGAAGACCCAACTGGCTGAGGTGCCGAAGCACCATGTCCCTGTGTTCGTACAACTGACCCCGCGACTGAGCAAAGATCAGCCATATATAGATAGTCATGTTCCCGCAGTGAGAACATGAACTATCCACAAACGCTGCCTCAGCGTGCTGTATGCCCAGGCACGTGAGACAGCGATTGTGACCGTCAGCGGGCGAGAGGGAACGACAGCATACAGAAACGCACGGGTGGAATGACATTAATGCAGCAGTGGTGAGTGGTCGCGCTGTTGTGTGCCTTAACGCCAGCAGAAGCGTCCTCTTCTCTCTCTCTCTCTCTCTCTCTCTCTCTCTCTCTCTCTGTTTTAGCTGAAAGCAGCAGTCTGTAGCTCTTCATCAACGCCGCATCAACGGCTCCGATGTGAATGACGTCAGTACACTGGGCAGAGTTTGCTCTTTTCCCAGTTGACCCGAAAGGCCAGACGGACTAGGTGTTGGAGCACTCGATCTCTGTGTTCGCAAACCTGCGCTCGAGAGTGGCCCAGTATGAGCCAGTCGTCGAGGTAGTTCAGGATATGAACCCCCTGCTGCCGAAGGGGCGCAAGGGCTGCCTCGACAATCTTCGTAAAGACACGAGGGGACAGAGATAGCCCGAATGGGAGGACCGCGTACTGATATGCCCGCCCCTCGAAAGCAGACCGTAGGAATGGTCCCGGGGGCCAGCAGATGAACAAAAGATTCTACCCCGGCCCTCCACCGGGGGAAGGAGCGGCCCTGCTGCAGTCTCCCGGAAAGAACTGCCCATCCCTGAGCTGTCCGCGTCAGGAGCACCGCTTGGCCTGGCGTTTTTTCGCGGGCTGCGGGGCTGGAGCGGACTGGGACGCCTTCCTGCGGTTACCTCTGCGCGGCCCGGGTGGAGGCTGCTGCTTGGGTGGCGCAGAGGTTGAGGGAACCGCAGGAGGCGATGTCCTCGGCGGCTGGGTGGAGGCAGCAGCGGACCGCCGGGGCAGTATGTGTTTTATGGACTCAGTCTGCTTCTGGGCGGCTGAGAACTGTTGGGCGAAGCTCTCAACCACGCCGCCGAATAGCCCATCCTGGGATATGGGGGCGTCGAGGAAACGTGCTCACTCGCTGTCCCGCATATCGGCCAGGGTGAGCCATAGGTGTCTCTCCTGGACCACGTTTGTGGACATCACCTGACCCAGGGACCGTGCGGCCACCTTCGTCGCCCAGAGAGCGAGTTCGGTGGCGGCACGCAACTCGTCCACGAGTCCTGGATCAGCCCCGCCCTCGTGCATGTTGCACAGCAACTTGGCCTGGTATGCCTGAAGAGTTGCCATGGCATGCAAAGAAGCGGCGGCCTGCCCCGCAGCTCTATAGGACTTCGCCACCAGAGATGACGAAAACCTACAGGCCTTGGAGGGGTGCTTTGGGTCGCCGCGCCAAGTTGAAGCGCTCTGTGGACACGGTTGCATCGCAACAGAACGTTCAACCGGGGGGACCCCAGTGTACCCTATCCATCAAGGGCGGTGAAGGCGGAGGAGATCGCCGAACGGTCGCGGGAAGACAACGGGTTCTTCCAGGACCGCGCGATCTCCTCATGCACCTCGGGGAAGAAAGGAATTGGAGGTGCGGCTGGACGGGTGTCTGCCTGAGCGTGCTGAAAGCCCAAACACACCAAACAGCGCTCGTGCCCATCAGAAGGCGAAAGAAATCTACCGCACCCAGAAGTGCACGGGCGAGACATCCTGAAAAGGACGTGACACGCGCAAGCTCTTTTTGTGAGAGGAAGCCTGGCAGTCGATGCCGAAGCGCCCAGGAAAACACACACCAGTTGTCTAGCAGACCACTGCGCAGATCAGCAGGCAGGAAGTATGCGATCACTGGAACGCGCCGTCACACCAACACCGACTGGAAAGCTGCTCGTCTCGAAGAAGAGTCTCAGAAGGCTTGTAAGGAGTGAAGAGGTAGGTACACTTGGCTCCGAAAGCAGAAACATAATACGATATTGCCACGTACTTCCTTTTATACTCACGCGGTGAGGGGGAGTTACGTATGAAAATTCCGCATGCCCATGGCATTGGCACGCCATTGGGCATTTTCTAAGTGCTCGAAGATGATAGGCTTCTAAGCGAAACCCCCATTGTTAGCCACTAATGTTACGTCGGAGTGACTGAACGAAAGGGAACTGCTGATATGTATCCATGGCAACATAAGGTCCAATTTGTTTGAAAAAGATAGAAAAGAAATGCCTTCAACTTTTATAACACTGGTTAAAAACAAACAAGTGCATAAGAAAACAAGGCATTCAATTAATATTTATTAATGTAGTACATTATACATAATCATACCTGGTATGAAATTGCATTTCATTCTAGACTCCCTAATTAAGCTGAAGACATCCAATAAGCTTGATTTTTAGTAACCATATTAAGCATGTTTCTGGAAATAAAGAGCTATGCCTACACCATATATGACTGACCAGTTTTCCCTTGAACAGAAGGACACCAATTTTCCCACACAACATTAATATGTACAGTGCAGTGCCATCAGCCAACTGGCTTTAAAGCATTGCACGTGGCTGCTGGGTTCATTACAATCTTCTCTATAATTAGATGACTAGAGATGACAGATGGGCAGAGAGAGTAAATACTTTAAAAAGCATCCTGACACACCATGTTTTTGTGCCATTATTTTGGGCTGATCTGGGTTCCCAAACCTTTTGACCAACAATTTTCCACGATAGTTCTACTAATTCATGATAAAATATCTTAAGAGCCATTTCACAAAGTTTATAATCATTAAAAGCAATTTATAACTGATGAAATATATTAAAGATGAGCACAACTAGAAAAGGAAGACTCTTATGCTCACCAAATCTGCATTAATTGGGTCAAAAATACAGTAAAAACAGTACAATTGTGAAATATCATTACAATTTAAAAGAACTCTTTTCTATTTTAATACATTTTAAAATTGCATTAGCATTAATTCAGTATGACATGATCTTTCAGAAATCATTCCAACATGCTGATTTGATGCTCAGAAACTTTTCTTATTGTCATCAGTGTTGAAAACAGTTGTGGTCCTTAATATTTTTGTGGAGACTGTGAGGCACTTTTCTTCAGTATTCTTTGAATAGAAAGTTTAAGGAGCCTTTTGTCCAATGGAAAGGTTTTATGGATGTTAAAAATTCTTCATGCATCGATGCCAATAAAGAACCTTTATTTTTTGGGTGTAGTACATAATCATTACAGAAATGTACTTTCCCGTGACTTTAAGATGTTAACTTCAATGGCCATAGGAACCCCAAAGGAAGGAATCAAACCTGCATTTCCTGCATGAGCTCTATGAATCCAGACAGATCTATGAATGATTCTATCTACCACTATCCATGCGTTACAATCACGACCGAAAACATTCAGTCTTCCTCAATTCAATCTTCCCCTCAGATAGCACCTTGGTAGCACCCATATAGCATTATTATAGGCTTGAAAGCAAAGAAATACAAATTAGAGAACAGGGATTAGATAAGTGATCTCGGAATAAAATATGAATATACAAATAGGCTACATCGAGAGGAAATATTCTACACTTTACTCTGATTTTGATGTTTAGAACTTGGCTTTCCAATGACGAAGTGCTGCAAAAGCCTTGACAAGTTTATCCAACAATCTCAATGTCATGTTCAATTGACATCAGGGCAAGTGCAGACAGTCTTTCTTGCAGCATGGTGGATCGCAGGAATGATTTATCGCTGGCGTGAGATATAAATATAGAAAAATTAAAATGAAATGAAACGTCTCGGTTATGTATGTAACCTTAGTTCCCTGAGAACAGGGAACGAGACGCTGCGTCAGCTGACGCTACGGGGAACGCCTCCAGCGAGACAGGTGCCTGAAATCACTATCAAAAAACGTCAATCCTATTGACCGGCGACAGCCTATGATGTCATCAAAGTGCGACCAGGAAATATATAAGGGCGCCTTGCCAACATGACAGCATCTAATCGTCTGAAGGGACTGTTTGGCAGGCAAGCCCTGAGGCATGGCAATGAGACGCAGCGTCTCGTTCCCTGTTCTCAGGGAACTAGGGTTACATACCATACATAACCGGGACGTTCCCTTTCGAAAGGGAACTCACGCTGCGTCAGCTGACGCTACGGGGAACGATATACCCACGCCGCCATGCCGAGGGGAGTGCATGCCCACTGGCAGTGACAACTGTCAGGACAAGCAAACTCAACTGAGATGCCTGAACCACTCCCCCTCTGGTCACATTAGGCTGTCAGTGACAGTGCTCCCTACGGTCAAAGCCCAAGCTAAAAACCTGAGAAGGAACCTTCGCATACCACATGAAGTCCTACCCTGGCCGCTCGAAGGCCTGGAACCAGCCCATTCAACAGAAGGGGTTCCTTTAAGGGAACGTGGCTAGGGGACCCGAGGGAACCCGCGCCAGTCACTATTCGGGAAGAATTTACTGAATGCCACCAGGGAGGCCTGACCTAGCGATCTCTATGTGGGACACATAGGTTCGGCCAACCCTGTCTGTTGAAAAGACAGCCTCTGGTACTCGCCTCTGAAGAGACATCCCACTGAGGTACTGCAAAATGGCAGTGTCCTCCTCCAGCCGGACCTCAGAGACGGGTTATCCTGGAGAGCAGCACTCAGTTAAGTGCTTTATAACCCTTGCTAGCGAGGGGAGTTCAGCCGCTCAAACCTAGGTTCTACCAAGCACTTATTTTAAAACGTGGTCAGAAGTCCGAACAGGCCTACAGGCTGATGCTAGCTGGGAGGCCTCGAGGGGCCTACAACCGACAGATCAGTGCCAAGCGGCTGTACGCTCACAGAAGACTCTCACTTGAGAGGATCTCCTAAGTCTGCCTGGTAGGTAACCATGCTGTAGGTGACCTATGCAAGTCCCTGGTCCTGTAGGGACCGCATAGCAGCAGTGTTGTCTCGTCATGCTAGCGTATGAACACCGCCTTCAGGTGCTACCGGCTAGAGACCGGAGCCTGATAGCAGGTGACCACTAGCTGTCAGCGTAAAGCCAGTTATGTGCTCCCTCCTAGGGAACTCGTTCCCCAGGGAGGCCAGAAGGGGCCTCCACCTGGTAACCTATGCTGACTGCTCGCACCTCCAAACAGTGGAGCTCGCCCTCAGGGAGGCCTAATGAGGCCTACTACCCAATAGCAGTCGAGCTGGCCCTCAGGGTAGCTGGAAGATGGGACTCGCTCTGACAGGGAGGCCTAGTGAGGCCTACCACCTGATAGCCATCGGGATTTGTTCCTTCAGAGAGGCTTGGGGAAGCCTGCTCCCTGATAGCAGACCATGCTAGCTGTTTGAGCATCCCGACTCCGGGGCTCACCTCCAGGGAGGCCTGGCGAGGCCAACCACCTGGTAGTAAGACCTGTTAACGGTCCAGCCAGCTTGTCACAGTGACTGGAACCGGAACCCCCTCAGGGAGGCCTAGTGGTGGCCTACAACCTGATAGCACGTTAAGCCAGCTAACCGGGCGTCCAAGCTCGGAGGCTCATCCTCAGGGAGGCCTGGCGAGGCCTACAACCTGTACTAGCCATTCGTGCGAACCGTCAGAGATGACTGTGGTGTGCAGAGCCGCCGCAGCGTAACCCGCTGACATGTACGCCCTGCCATTCAGACGAGAAATCGTTCTAAGTGGTTTTATCGGCAGGGTGGGAGCCCTCAGTGTCGACGGCTGCCCAGAGGCGAGATAGTTTGCAAACGTCTCGTCCACAGGCGGCACTGACACATACCCAGCCTCGGACAGTCCCTCGACATCAGCGAAATTCGCTCGCTGATGTCGATAGACACGGGCTGAGTGTGGTTTCTTCCATCCCCTCGAGATCTGCTGATGGAGATCCGGAAGGAATGGGAGACTCCCAGGAGTTGGGAGGTCATGGGCGGAGAGAAACCGATCGTTCAATCTGTTTGGATGCCCAGCCTCTCTCCTTACGCGCTGCCAAGGCAGCTGCAGTCTACCCGCAGCGCGTTTCATCACCTCCAACAACTCTCTGTACATGGGACAGGATGGTTGAGAGGCTTCAGCCTCAGCCAACTCACCAGCCTCCTCCTCCATCCTCTGCTCGAGTGGAAGAGCAGCAGACGAGGAGGAGGAACCTAAATCCCACTCCTCCGATGTCCGCCTTTCGCAATCTGGGTTGTCATCTGCGAGAACCACACCTGTCTCCAGATGACGAGCCAGATCCATCTGGAAATCCATCTTATACGCCGCTCAGCATCAGCTCAAGCGGGGCCATCCCCAGATGCTGAACCCTCTTCCCTCAAGAAGAGGGCAAGACGAGAGCGGAGCGTTCTCAAGGGAAATGAGTCCGAGGCTGGGTATGTGTCAGTGCCGCCTGTGGACGAGACGTTTGCAAACTATCTCGCCTCTGGGCAGCCGTCGACACTGAGGGCTCCCACCCTGCCGATAAAACCACTTAGAACGATTTCTCGTCTGAATGGCAGGGCGTACATGTCAGCGGGTTACGCTGCGGCCCTCGAGAAGAACCTCGAGAACCTCCCGTGCATGTTCTTCCCCCAGACAGTAAACACAGAGTGTGTGTGTATCCTCAGGCGTAAGAAACCTGGTATATGGGTCAACACACCTGCGGAAGTGGCGTTGCTTCTCAGCACACTTCATGTCGTTCTTTCTTGTCTTAGACGCTTCACGTGAAACAGGCAAAACAGTCCCTGAAGACGAAAAGATGCTGTCATGTGGGCAAGGCGCCCTTATATACTTCCTGGTCGCACTTTGATGACATCATAGGCTGTCACCGGTCAATAGGATTGACGTTTTTTGATAGTGATTTTAGGCACCTGTCTCGCTGGAGGCATTCCCCGTAGCGTCAGCTGACGCAGCGTGAGTTCCATTTCGAAAGGGAACTAAAACTGTCAGTAATCGTTGTCTTAACGAGTGAGTCAATCACAAACGGATTAATTTAGGGACAAAGCAATTGACTGTGTCCAAAAGCTTCTTGCCTCGCTGCCCTTATCAGGCAGTGTTTGCGCACAAAGGTACATCATGAAAATGATTTCGGACTTCTGAGGCAGCATAGCGGTTTAATGATCTACAACAAAATAGAGCAAGCTTTGGTGGTAACTAAGCAAATAATTAATTGCTACGAAAATAGTAATTTCTCACTAGAAATAACATCAAAAAGTTGGTCAAAAACATTTACACAACTTTCATATAGTATACATTTTTAGCTCTGCACTGTTGTCTAGGCATCACATTTTCAATAGTGCTGATGTTCAAGTGAAATGGGTGAAACACAGCAAAGGCCACTAGTGAATCCAGACATAGTCAACATGTTTGGAGCCCTAAGGCCACAGCTCCAATTTAATAGTGGTTCCTCTGAAACCCTGTCTAGAAATACAGTGATTGATTACAGTTTCAAATGTGAAGTATTATAGAACTACATTGAACCGAGCATGTTATGAAACTGAAGACCACAGATGTAAACCATGATAATGACATCATAAAACAATCTTGAATACATTAATCTCTATAAAACATTTTGTTTCTTTCTGCAGATATTAATCACCGTATTTCCTTTTATTATTTTCAATTTAATTTGACTGTTATTGATCATTATTTTAATTTGCTTAAATCACATTTCACCCAATTACTCTGCTGACATTAAGTCTAAATGTGTCACACCTCCAGAATCTCATATGAAAGACTGACTGGGCGAAATGAATGGAGCAGACTGGGAAAAAACAGACAATGTGGGAGTCATGAGTGGGTAGAACTTAGCCGGAAAAGCCTTGGCATGGATTGAAATTGAATTTGTCTCTGCGCATCGGCACATTTTTTGATTCTCTGCAACTTTCATTTCAGGAGAGAGAATTTAAGGGAAGAAAAAAATGGAGAGGGGGGCACTGTGGAAAGCAGAGCAAAACGTTTGATATTGACCACCTCTTGTTTTTTTTTCTGAGAGATGAAATGAGACAGCTGGTGTACGCTGTGCTTGCTGTCATTTGGACAGCTTTCTTCTCCACCCCATTTGCTTTGGACAGTGTTCAAATCAGTAGCATCTGATTCCACATTCTCATTGATCAGCCACCGCCAGACATAAAAGTAGGATACAAAGGGAAGGATGCTTGGCAGCGTCCCACTCAGCCAGAGCTCGGAGCCATTTAGTGGATTGCAAATCAGGCAAGGTGAAGCTGGATCGTGGCCCCTGAGATCTGGCACTAATCAAATTGATGGAAGCAAATGGATGGATGTGCAATAAAACTAGATTTAAATATAATGTAAGACACAGATTTGGCTGATTTAGAAAACTGAATCCACAGCAAAGAGTAAATACTTAAAAAGGCATGAAAAAGTACAGCTACTGAATATGTCATATAATTGTTAAACATTTATACAAGCATACCTTCAAGCAGCATGTTAATCGCAATGATCTAGAGAACAGAATGCTTTGGCATGAATATAAAAAGCACGACAAACAATAGGGACCCTTTCATCCATTATTTGCAAAAGAGACGCACATGATTATTTGCCTGCATAAACAAACAACATCCACATTCCTCAAATCCATATTTTCCAGCGGTTGTTATACATCTATGGCAATTGTGAGGTGAAGTGTATGTGGACCAAGCTTTGGTTTTGTAGACCTGTTATTAAGAAAAACAGCAAAAAATCTGAATACTTATGGTAAACGGGACAAAGCTTGAGCTCTCCGATTGAACTACATTAATGTTAAATATGGTCGTTAATTTTACAACTCCTGTTCAAAACACCACAAATGAGCTTCAGATATGCACTAGTAAGACTGCTTAAGTCACATATGCACTTTCTTTAACAATGCACTAAAACATAGCATACCAAATTCACAATAATGTAATATAATATCCATCCATTCATCCATCCATCTTCTTCCGCTTATCCGGGGCCGGGTCGCGGGGGCAGCAGTCTAAGCAGAGATGCCCAGACTTCCCTCTCCCTAGACACTTCCTCCAGCTCTTCCGGGGGGACACCGAGGCGTTCCAAGGCCAGCCGGGAGACATAGTCCCTCCAGCGTGTCCTTGGTCTTCTCCGGGGCCTCCTCCCGGTTGGACATGCCCGAAACACCTTCCCGGGAAGGCGCTCAGGAGGCATCCGGAACAGATGCCCGAGCCACCTCAGCTGTCCCCTCTCGATGTGGAGGAGCAGCGGCTTTACTCAGAGTTCCTCCCGAGTGACTGAGCTTCTCACCCTATCTCTAAGGGAGCGCCCAGCCACCCTGCGGAGAAAGCTCATTTCGGCCGCCTGTATCCGGGATCTTGTCCTTTTGGTCATGACCCAAAGCTCATGACCATAGGTGAGAGTAGGAACGTAGATTGACCGGTAAATCGAGAGCTTCGCCTTACGGCTTAGCTCTTTCTTCACCACGACAGACCGGTACATCGACCGCATTACTGCAGAAGCTGCACCGATCCATCTGTCAATCTCCCGTTCCATCCTCCCCTCACTCGTGAACAAGACCCCTAGATACTTGAACTCCTCCACTTGGGGCAGGAATATAATATAATATATATATAATATATAATATAATATTGTGTACTTATTTTAATGTTATTTCAGATGTTGATTCATGTTTAAAATAATACATTAAATGTTTTAATGTAGTTGTTTTAATTTTGTACTCATTAAAATGTACACTACTGTTCAAAAGTTTGCGGTCAGTGTGATTTTTTTATACAGCAAGGATGCATTAAACTGACATTAAATACATTTAATGTTACAAAAATGTATATTTCAAATAAATGCTGTTTTTTTTTTTACAAAAATGATAAATGTTTCTTAGAGGCCAAAATAGCATATTAGAATGATTTCTGAAGGATCGTGCAACTGAAGACTGGAGTAATGATGTTGAAAATTCTTGCCATCACCGGAACAAATTAGACTTTAAAATATATTAAAATACCTATTTTAGTGCACTACAAACATAAATGTGGTCTCATTTGAAAGCAGACACGTGGCAGTTTGTTGTCATTAAGAATTAACTATTGAAAAAGAAAAAAATGATTAAGGGCTTAAATTTATTTTTAAGTTACTATACATTTATTTGTATGAAATCTCTTTGGAAAAAAAAAATCAGAAATTGGCCTTGGTTAGAGAGAAAAGTACTGCACCGTGGTACAACAGTATTACTCACGCTATCAAGAGAGAAACTCGTAATCTAGAGCTTAAATGGAAACAAACTAATTTATTTTAGAGGTCTTCAGAATCGCGTGGAAAGACAGCACTTCCCGTTATAAAAAGGCTCTAAAAGCAGCCAGGTCTGAATACTACCATAAACTGATAGAAAATAACCAAAACATCCCCAGGTTTTAATTTAGTACAGTGGCCAGATTAACAAATAAACAGACATCACCTGAACAAAATATTACAGTACAGTTTAGTAGTAATAACTTTATGAATTTCTTCACCAAAAAAAAAATCGAAAGGATCAGAAATACAATTATAGATGTACAACCTTTGACAACTTTTATGATTCAGCCTCAATTTTCACCCCTGAATAACAATTGCAGTGCTTTACAACTATAGGACAGGAAGAGCTAAATAAACTTATCATTGCTTCTAAACCAACAACATATTCATTAGATCCAATACCAACTAAACTACTGAAAGAGTTGTTACCTGTAGCAGAAGAGCCTCTTCTCAATATTATTAATATATAATTAATTGATCTATTCATGTCCCAAGACCGTTCAAGATGGCAGTTATTAAACCTCTCATTAAGAAACCACATTACCACAACTAGATCCAAATGAATTAGCAAATAGCAGGCCCCTTTCAAATCTTCCATTTCTGTCTAAAATACTAGAAAAAAATTGTCCGCTCAATTGTGCTCTTACTTACAAGAAAACGATATCTATGAAAAATTTCAGTCTGGATTCAGACCCCATCATAGCACAGAAACTGCACTCATTAAAATTACAAATGACTTACTCTTAGCTGCTGACCAAGGCTGTATCTCAGTACTAGTTTTACTTGATCTTAGTGCTGCATTCGACACCATAGATCATAAAATACTCCTTAGATAATCTACAAAATTACACCTGTATTCAGGGACAGGCATTAAAGTGGTTTAGATTGTATCTATCAGAACGTTACCAATTTGTTTATTTAAACGGGCAAAAATCTAAGATAACGTTGGTAAATTATGGAGTGCTGCAAGGATCTGTGTTAGGCCCTCTGTTATTTTCAATATATATGCTGCCACTAGGTAATATTATAAGAAAACATGGAATTAGTTTCCACTGTTATGCCGCTGATACTCAGTTATATATTTCAGCACGACCAGATGAAATCTCTAAATTATCCAAGCTGACAGAGCATGTTAAAGATATAAAATATTGGATGACCTGTAATTTTCTCCTATTAAATTCAGATAAGACTGTATCACTTATTGGACCAAAAACCTGGACACAGAATCTCTTAGAACAGGGGTGGCGAACTCCAGTCCTGGAGGGCCACTGTCCTGCATAGTTTTGCTTCAACCCTAATCAAACACACCTGAACAAGCTCATGGTCTGAAGGGTTACTAGAAAGCTACAGGCAGGTGAGTTTTATCAGGGTTGGAGCTGAACTCTGCAGGACTGTGGCCCTCCAGGACCGGAGTTCGCCACCCCTGTCTTAGAATATAATTCGCACTTAGAAGGATGTACTGTTACTTCATCCGCTACAGTTAAAGACATGGGTGTTATATTAGACAGCAACTTGTCTTTTGAAAACTATATTTCAAATGTAACAAAACAGCCTTCTTCCACCTCAGAAACATTGCTAAGCTAAGGAACATGCTATCTGTCTCTGATGCGTAAAAAGTTAGTTCATGCATTTATGACCTCTAGACTAGATTACTTTAATGCATTACTAGCTGGCTGTCCTGCCTCCTCAATAAACAAGCTACAATTAGTCCAAAATGCAGCTGCTAGAGTTCTTACTAGGTCAAGAAAATATGATCACATAACACCAATTTTAACATCCCTTCACTGGTTACCTTTTAAGTTCCGTATCGATTATAAAGTATTGCTACTGACCTATAAGGCCCTAAACGGTTTAGCTCATGTGTATTTAACTGATCTTATATCGCCTCATAACCCATCACAATCTTTAAGGTCACTAAACTCTGGGCTTCTGGTAGTACCTAGGATATCCAAGTCCACTAAAGGAGGAAGACGTTTTCATTTTTGGCACCTAAACTATGGAATAGCCTTCCTAATAATGTTCGGGGCTCAGACTCACTCCCCCAGTTTAAATCTAGATTATAGATGCATCTCTTTAGCCAAACATTCACATAATGCATCTCATAACCTTGTACTCCAGTTATATCAGTGCACATTATTGTCTTTGCTTAATTGCTTTGAACAGCAACTACGCTAATTATTTTCCTGTTCTGTCTTATCTCGGGACGCCCATCTCGAGGTAACTAGAGAGTCCATCAGTTCCAGTCTGATCCAGCCCCTCATAAAGACTGCAGATGACCAACACCTGTGAAGAGATGACTCCAGCTCCTGCGAGGACTTCAGATTTCTATATACCCTAATCATTAACAACATGTATTCTTATTTCACTTATTTCTGTGCCTTAATTTAATTATTATATTGATTAATAATGTTTGTTAGCTAATCTGTGTGCTTTGTATATGTGCATTTCTGAAATACATAGCGTGGACAAATCACTTTAAATTGTAATGTAGACGCATACATTTTGCTTTGAAACGATATGTATTGTGAAAAGCGCTATAAATGTGAATTGAATTGAATTTAGAGGCTCTAAACTGCTAACTTATGGTTTATTCACATCTAAGCATCCATTCGGTATATTGCATCTACTGTTATAAACTGCCCCATTCTGTTTCAGTCTCCCCTGCACACATTCACACCTTTCCAGCCAATGTGCCCATGTTAACTTGTGCATCAGAGTCACACGCTGACAGCCTCATCTGAAAACTGTTCATTGTATGACACTTAGGGACATGTTCTCGTCAGCCTCATCTGAAAACTGTTCGTTGTATGACACTTAGGGACATGTTCTCGTCAAAACGCTGCTTCCCCAGATGTTGTGTGAACAAATGACAATTTTATTGAACAAGTTTTTTTTTTTTTTTCACACTGGTACTGTTTTTAAGAGGTACATTTTTAAAACTCTTAGTACAACTAATCGCACAACAGATTGAGAAAAAAGCCATTTTTTTTAATCATATCAGCACATTTACAATGTTAGTATAAAACAGAAATCACAAAGTATCCTTTTCACTACGAATAAGTGTTTCATCTAGTTTGTCATCTCATTCCCAGTTTCTGGGACAACTGGAATATCCTGAATAAAAATAATCATGAACAAGCACTATACAAAACGGAGACCACTTTGAACAACTGTATAGGAAATTAAACAACAAACAGATATATCTGAAAAATTAAACCATATAGAATACATAATTGGCAAATATCAAAATCAGATAGATTACCCAATCACAGAAAAAGAGCTGATGGATAAAATACAGGCCCTGCCAACAAAAAAGGCAAGTGGACCGGATGGCATCCTAAATGAAATGCTTGAAAAAACACAAATCCCAAATTCAGATTGGTCATAATGAAACTGTTGAGTGTTGGTCATTTCCCTGACACCTGGAATAGAGGACTCATAACGCCCATATTCAAGAGTGGAGACAACTCAGACCCGAACAATTACAGAGGCATCTGTGTGAGCAGGAACCTGGGGAAGATGTTCTGCAGCAACATCACTCGTTCACTTCCTTACGGAGCACAATGTCCTGAGCAAAAGTCAGATGCTTTGTAGATTTCCAGAAGGCCTTTGATTCAATTTGGCATGAAGGTCTTCTGTCTAAACTTCTAGAATTGTATTTTTTAGGTTTTGTGTGTCATGTGAGGCCAAAGTTTGATTCCGACAAAAGATCATGTTTTGGACTGAAATATTTGACGTGAAAGTTTCATATTGTGTAAATTGATGTGTAGTAACGAGATTGTTGTGAGAAAAAGGAGTTGTGAGAAAAAGTTGTGAGAAAAAGGTGGATTGTTTTATGAATTGTGTGTTAGCAAACGAGAAAAACTGTGATCAGAGATGCATTCGAAGGGAGACGGATAAGGTAGGCGAACTGTTGCATCAAAATACAGGCATTTTACATTACAGAATATGATACTACAGTGGCCTGTACAAATTACTGTAAATTACACTTCTAAAAATGTCAACTAGAATACAGATTATGGTACAGTGTAAACATTTACTGTATTGACAGCATATTCTGTTATAGCACAAAAAACCCATGGCAATGTCATATTTATATCACACCTTTTGATAAATATGTGAAAAGAAATATGTATAGCCAATATGTATAGAAAGAACTATATCAGTGTTTGTTTTTTTTTTTTTTTTTTTTTTTTTTGAAAGAGTGCATTATGAGTGTGACTAACTCAGCTTATTTATTTAGGTAATTTGTTTGTTCATTAAAAATACTTTTTATTATGGTCGCACAATATTTGGGGTTGCAGCATTTTGACATCTCACCAAGTATCATACAATGTATTTGAGTGTGAGGCACAAGTTAACATGGGCACATTGGCATCATGAAATAGAGCTTATTTGTAGTCAAGTCACTTTCATTTACAGTGCCAAGAAAAAGTATGTGAACCACTTGCAGAATCTGTGAATAATTTTAACTAAATAAAAGAGATCATACAAAATGCATGTTCTTTTTTATTTAGTACTGTTCTGAATAATATATTTTACATACATTTTTTTTTACATATAGTCCACAAGACAAAAAAATAGCTGAATTTATTAAAATAACCCCGTTCAAAAGTTTATGAACCATTAATTCTCAATACTGTGTGTCATTCCCTGGATGACCCACGGCTGTTTTATTGTTTTTGTTTCAGAAGAATCCTCCAGGTCCTGCACATTCTAAAAAAGGTTTTTGAGCAGGATGAAGATGTCCAAATGTTTCCTATTTTGTTTAAATATCTTTTTTCTTACTGCCCTTCAGAAGTAACAGAAGATAATTGCATGTTTCCCAGAAGACAAATCGAGTACAATTTACCTTGATCTTCAAATTCAATAAGTCTTCACCCCCAGCCCTTAATGCATTGTGTTTCCTTCTGGAGCATCAGTGAATGTTTCAACCTTTTTTTAGTAGTTGTGTTTGAGTCCCTCAATTGTCCTCGGTGTGAAAGGATGGATCTCAAAATCATACAGTCCCTGCTGGAGAGGGTTCAAATATGCAAAAGATGCTGGAAAAATGAAGAATGTGCAGGACCTGGAGGATTCATTATGAATGGTTCATAAACTTTTGAACAGGGTTATTTTAATAAATTCAGGTTTTTTGTTGTTGTCTTGTGGACTATATGTAAACATTTTTTATGTAAAATATCTTATTCAGGACAGTACTAAATTAAAAATAACATGCATTTTGTCTCTGTCAGATCTCTTTTATTTAGTTAAAATTATTCACATTTTCACAGATTCTGTAAGTGGTTCACATACTTTTTCTTGGCACTGGATATAGCGCTTTTTACAACACAGATTGCTTCAAAGCAGCTTTACAGTGATAATAGGAAAATAATTTTGCTTTAGAAAAAAGCTAAAGTAAGGTTTTTGATTTGTAGATCAATATTTGTCTATCAAATGTAGTTGTTAAACAGCTCAACTAGATAGGACGCTCGTGTTGCGCAGATTTTATTTTGATGGGCGAGTTCGAATCCCGAAGTTTACCGTTACATGTAATGGAAGGTTTTCGCGCAGGTTGACTAATCTGCAGCCGATCGTTCATATCTGGCATAAAGTCATCAGTTAAGCCGTAACAGCATCCTCCCGTGTTAATGTATTTTTGATCTAATAAATGCAGCCTTGGTGAGCCTTTCAAAATCATAAAAAAATTACTAACCCCAAACTTTGAATGGTTGCCTAAAATAAAATAAAAACAAAGTCACTTCCATCAACTAAAATTACATGTCATCTTAGTGAAAACGCATGCATATATGAGAAAATATTAGACTAGAAAATTAGACTAAACAACACTGAACAAAATATATTGTAACGTCTAAAGACAAAAACTATGACAAACAAAATGCAGCAGCAAAAAAAACCCTGTAAAAATGATCACTGGTCTAAGTTGTTTACCTGGAAACTTACTCACAAGGGGGTGGAAGGTCATGCTTAGATGATTCCGATAGATAGAGATTTTACCTTCAGATTGAGCCTCTGATTCTCAGAAGATCCCTCAGAGGCCCAATTACACCATGCACTCTCCTCACCTATTGGCCCAATAAATGGACCATGCAAACCAAAGCCTACTGATTTCCAAGCTGTTTTGGTTTTGTTGGACCCATAACATCATTGGAGACAAGCCCCTGACTAATTAAATCCCTTGTTACTGTCATGCATCTACACAGGTACTCCATACCCACTTCAGATTCTCTTTGCAAAAAGGGAAAAGGGCCAGACAGAAAACCAAAGCCAAAGGCTACAGTTTTGGCTGATAAATTGGAGAGGAAGGGAATTATTGATGTGCAACTGAAATGCTGCTGGCTCAGCAAAGCTCAAGGATCTCATTCATTTTGGTGGTGAGGGAATGTGTGTTGTAGCAGCAGATTACACCAGTTGTGTTTGACAAATGCATTAGGCTGAATGGATCAGCAAACAAAATATGATCCCAGCAGTCCTTTTAAAAGCCTCTAGCTCATTTATTGCCATTACCCTGGAGGTAAAAGGCATGGAAAATGGGCATTTTCACAAAGGAAACCATTAAAGAAAAAGTGAAAGCTTTCTTTACAGCACATGTACATATATGCAATCTCATCTGACCCCATTGATAATCAATAAAGAACGGATAAAGCCCTTCTGTTATTCATTTTTGGAAAATTCAAGCTTGACCGATCAACAGAAGTCCCTGAGCTACAGTGCATGCCTTATTTTGATTAACATCAACAAGTGGTGTAAAGTAACAAATTACTCTCATTACTGTAACTGAGTAGTTTTTCTCAGGAATTGTACTTTATTAAGTAGTTTAAAAACAGTGTACTTTTACTTGAGTACATTTTTATGTATTTTTTTCCTGTCAACGTGATTGGCTAAGACGAATAATCAGTCCTTTGACTCCATACGTCACACGTGTGACTCCCGTGTCCCGTCAAATCAACCATGGTAGCGACCAGCCTAGAGTGAGAGGCACGCGCTCTTTATGAAAGGGTTGTTGCTGGTTACTGTATGATGACTGACATCGTGAAATTGCCTTAAACAATTACTAAAAATTGACTGCAGAATATTACATTGTCTAATACACGCACAAAGGATACGTATTCTGTTAGCGCCGTATGAGCTTGCGGTGCCATCTGCTGGAAACACTTCATTTAGTGTGATTGTTTGCCAGGCTTCAAAGTGCATTAGGCATTAACCGATCGTCACTGCTAGATTTTTGTCCCTTAAACTCGTCGGATCACTGCTCTTTTTTTTACACTGCATGACTATCTGGGCCAGCATTCAGTTGCTGCTGTGTTCACACTGCACAATGGATCGGCGACAGGGGATTTCACACTGCATGACTGTAAAAAAGGAAGAATCGCCGACAGCTCTGTCCCGTCTACAAAATACGCTTCACAACAAAACATACGCGAGAAGTGATAAGGAAACAATGTGAGATAACGCAAGATCACACGAGCATCAGACTGGAGTTCTCGCGCGAGACTGAAATTGTTATTACAAATATAGACTGCAGTGCAGAAACTTGAGATCCAAATTGTCGGTGTGCTGATTTGCAGAAAAAAGGAGAAAAAGAAAAAAGATTATGGTGGAAGAAGTGGTTGGGGAGACACAGAGCAATGATAGTGTTCTGCAAAGAGAGTTTGAGGTAAATAAATAATTTTGCAATGTGCTACTGTTGCGGCTGGTCAAGCAAATGTGTGTGCTTTGTTTTTGTTTGATATAATTGTAAATATATCTATCAACATACTGATATTCTTGTCCATAACTCCTCCCCGAACCTCCCGCGGCCCTGTTCTCTCATTGGCTGTAGGTCATCGCCAATGGAATTTTCAGTCAGAACACATTTCACACAGCAGGAGTTTGAATCACCCACAGGTCCAGATATTTAGCATGCCAAATATCTCACGGGCGTCAGCGACTCATCTGCAATTCGCTCGGATCACATCTTTGATCATTCATACTTCATGATTGTCACTCACGTGCACGAGCAACGATTTGCCTATGATTTCGGGCATTTGTCTGCGATTTCGCAAAACCTGTTGGCGAGTCAAAATCGGGACTAAAATTGGACAGTCTGAACTCGGCATTAGCCTACATCGATTTCGCTCAGCATGTAAATGCATTAACCCACTTTCTGTCGGCTTATTGAAGTGCATATTTTAATGTAATGTGTTCTTACATGGATATAAAGTTTTTGTCCAGCAAATAACTTTCATAAAACACCAGATTTATATTTAAATCAGGTTTATTTATTAAATTGCAAGCAAAAATAATCAGTGGTGAAAATTGTGAGTTACTCGATTCTGATTTCTGTAGTGTATACTTTTTACAGAGAAAAAATCCATTGAAATTAAAGCAGTACATGCGTCTTGAAAAAAAAGAACTCTGCTTTTTTAATGTAAAATTGTTTTTAACGTAAAATTGTTAAAGGTCCCGTTCTTCGTGATCCCATTGTTCAAACTTTAGTTAGTGTGTAATGTTGCTGTTAGAGCATAAATAATACCTGTAAAATTATAAAGCTCAAAGTTCAATGCCAAGCGAGATATTTTATTTAACAGAAGTTCCCTTTCAAAGCCTACAGTGAACGGCTGGCTTGGACTACATCCTGGTACTTCCTTCATATATGACGTCGATAGAACAGTAGAACAGACTAACCTCCGCCCACAAGACTACGCGGAAAAAGGGGGCGTGGTCTTGTTGCTGTCCCACGTGGAGAAGAGGACGTGTCGGGTGGAGAAAAGGAATTGTTGCGTTTGAGTGTGTTTGTCGCCATGTCGTCGAGACGCTGTTATTTTCATCCCAGAGTCAAATCACCTTTGTTTGGCTTTCCCAGGGACGCTGTAGAGATCATTAAGCGCATACTTCTCCCGTTAAGAGGCGTGACATTTCCACGTGCGCTAAGCTGCTGTCAAATCCCAACACGGGAAGCGCTGGCACAATCAGAACTCGTTACGTATTTCTGAAGGAGGGACTTCATAGAACACGGAACATCAGCCCGTTTTTAGGACAGTGAAAACAGCGGTGTACAGATAAGTAAATTGTGTGAAAAATACTGTGTTTTTTTACAAGCGAAACATGAACACATGTTATATTGCACACTGTAAACACATTCAAAGCTTCAAAAAGACACGAAGAACGGGACCTTTAATGTACAACCCTTTGCAACCCTTTTTAATTAACCACAAGAAAACCTCTACAGAATGGTTGTTATAAACATTACCAGATTATTGGTTGCTTTCTCAAATATTACATGGCTGTATTTTTAGTGCTAGCAGTCAAAAATTGAACTTGGAGAAATATTGAAATACTGTTGGTGATCGCTTTTTTGTTCTTACTGAAAATCATCCATAAAAGCGTAAGCTACATTTTGAATATTCAGGGTATAAGGTGGAATAACATTCATAGCATAATACTAACTACTCACTACTCGAGTACTTTTAAAATGGCTACTTTTTACTCCTACTTTGAGTAGCATTTAGGACAGGTACTTTTACTCTACTAGCATTACATTTTTTGACAAGTAACAGTACTATTACTCGAGTATGCTTTATCAGTACTCTTTCCACCACTGAACATCAATATACCTGTATTTAAGATAAATACAAAAAAAGTATCCTCAGTTAACATTATGTCCTAAAGTTTAAGGGTTAGTTCACCCAAAAATGAAAATGATGCCATAGTTTACTCACTCTCAATCCATCCTAGCTGTATATGACTTTCTTCTTTCAGTCAAACACAACCGGAAATATCCTGGCTATTCTGAGCTTTATAATGGGAGTGAATGGTAACTTGGATTTTGAAACCCCAAAAAATAACATTAATCCATCACAAAAGTATCATAAGGCTCCATGGAGTTAATAAAGGCCTTCTGACGTGAAGCAACGTGCTTTTGTAAGAAAAATATCCATATTTATAACTTCACAAAAAATAATCTCTATAGCTTCCGGTACCGATTGTCCACGAGTCAAGTTCCGGCTGAAGAGTGAACTCTGACCGACGCATGACGTAGGATGTACTGTAGGAGTAGCGTAAGCTTAGGTGAGAATAGACACCTTTTGCGGTTCAAACAATTAGGGCTGGGCAACAAACTCAAGCTCCTCCAACATTTCTCTTCTCGTTTTAGACTTCTAATTCGTGACCGGTGTTTTGTTTCGCTCTATCCTTTGAAAGTTCCCTCTTCTGCCGAAACTAGACTCACAGACGGAAGCTAGTGATTATAGTTTATAGTTATACATATGGATATTGCTCTAAGAAAAACCCATTGCTTCCCTTCAGAAGGCCTTTACTAACCCCTTGGATCCATATGATTACTTTTATGATGGATGAATGCACTTTTTTGGACTTCAAAATCCAAGTTACCATTCAATCCCATTATAAAGCTTGGAAGAGCTTTTTTTAAATTATGTTTTTGGCTTTTTTTGCCTTTATTGGATAGGACAGTAGAGATTTTGACAGGAAAGCGTGGGGTGGAGAGAGGGGAACGGGATCTGCAAAGGACCTCGAGCTGGGAATACCTCGGGTCGCCGGATGTGCAGTTGGCCTACGTCGGCGTGCTAACAACGGGGCTGTCAGCGCTGAAGAGACAGGATATTTTGTAATACAACTCTGATTGTGTTTGCCTGAAAGATGAAATTCATACACACCTAGCATGGCTTGAGGGTGAGTAAATCATGGGATAATTTTCCTTTTTGGGTGAACTATCCCTTTTAGGTTCAAGTTTCTGCAAAACCAGCACCAGTCCATTTTGCAGATTTATACAATACACAAATATAAAACAAATGTGCACAAAAAATAACATTTAGAAAGAAATGCAGCTTGTTAATATACAGATTAATATAGACATACACTACTATCTATAAGTTTGGGGTCAGTAAAAAATTTATATTTTTGAAAGAATTGTGCTCACTTAGGCTGCATAATTTTTATTTGATCAAAAATACAATAAAAAAAAACAATAATGTTAACTATTATTACAATTTAAAATACTTATTTTCTATGTTAATATATTTTAAAATGTAATTTATTCCTGTGATGTCAACGCTGAATTTTGACAATGAAAAAATACAAATGTATTCAGAATATACGTGGATTTACTCTGCTTACCGCTGGTGAAGTACATTATCTTCATTGACTGAGCAAGAGCATTTTCATTTAATAACAAATTTTGTTTATGTCTTGGTTAGCCAATTTTACTCCCTTATGACCTGTCAGCATTGGTAAGCCATGAAAACTTGAAAAATGAAAAGAAATGGACTAATCAGGGACATTAAACAACAATTTCAGCCTACTGCACACTGTTAACAAATCATATGATGTATGAGGAGGAAAACACACCAGCAGGAAGAAGCCCTGGCTTCTCCCTGCCTGACATCCAATCGTATTTAGAGGAGCTGAGCCGTGATGGCTCCATGTCTCATTCTCACGATCTCCATCGACCCATCTGTTCAGATAAATTGATGGAGCTCAGACAGCATCTTCTCCTCTATGAAGTCCCCCCATGAGCTAGCAATTAATTTGCTCCCAGACCTCGAGTTACTCCCAGTGCTTGCCAAAAACAGGCACACAGATTTGTTGGTCTGCTCTTCCACAGACAGCAGTTCTGCTCATGTTTACATGGGGTTAACGAACACATCTCTGATGGTTTAGAAAGGCTATGTGAAGCAAACAAGAAGGACCCCCCCAAAAAAAAATAAAAAAAAATAGACAAAACAAAACTACAACACAACAAAATAATAAAAAAAGTGGGGAAGGTAAAAGTTTTTAAATATTGACGCTGGCTACAATATTGAAGTTCCTTCAGGATTCAATCCCTTTATGACCAAATCGGCACAGAGGATGTTGGTACAGGAGCCTGCTAGACATAAAATGTAGTATATATATGAAAGTACTGTCGAAAGTAATGGTGGAATGCTTTATATACGTATCCCACCTCTCTATCACGCCCTGTGCTACACCAAGACACTCTTTTATTTCTGCTACTACCTGTCAGTAAATGGCCATTCAATATGTGTTCTTAAGCGATCTTGCATCCTTGTGTTCTCGTACTACATCAACAACGTCAGTTTAATTCCAATACTCAAAAGCACAAGTACTGAGGACGCACAAAAGTACCCGGATGTGTTCTTGATATTGAGGATGCGCCGAATGCAGACTTGAGAGAATCGAACCGCTAGAAATCCCAGAAGATGCTGCAGGCGGACAACATACGAGGCTTTAAATGTTTCATTTATTTTGCTTAATTGTAATAAAATGATAAAGACCTGAAGAAAGCTTGCAGTATTTTTATTTCCATATTAAAAAGAATCTTAACATTGACAAAGCATAGGTAACATTAAACATACATACTCATTTTCACAAATACACGCTGTAAAATAAAATTATATAAAATAATATAATATGAAAATAAAGCTATAATAATATGAAATAAATGTTTTAATGGTTATGACATTTGTGATGTGGTATTTATTGTGCATTAGCCGCTACGTATAATATGCTGAGACGGTCAGTTGAGCAACAAGATTGCATCTCGATTCTCACACAAGGATGCGTTCTGTGTCCTCGCGTCCTTCCGAGTTCGTTCTTTCAAGGTCGCCTGGCAAGACCGGTCTCCACGAGAACACAAGACCGTTCTTTGCATTCTTGGAATTGAGAAACAGCCAATGATTATGTATAGACCCTATGTAGCCCCGCCCCTTTTCAGTGCTGCACTCATTGTGTTCTGTCTTCCGGTTTGTATTTCCACAGCATGAAGGTAAGATCTTCTGTACTTATGAAATCTACAGAAGACATTTGTTATGACATCCACTTTACACAACATTACAATGCTCATGATAACTTTCCTTAACTCTACAATAAGTAAATCCACTTCACCAGCATTGCCATAGAAACATACAGAGCTACAGCAAAAAAAGTTAAAAGACAAAATTCTAAGGATGGCTGCAAGCTTGGTGCATAAGGTCTATATACACACTCTTTTGGGATGTGAACCTGTGACATCAGCGTTCAGTTTTATATATATATATATATATATATATATATATATATATATATATATATATATATATATATATATATATATATATATATATATATATATATATATATGTATATATATATATTTATTTATTTATTTAGCTATATTTTTACATTTTACATACATTTTTGACAAGAATAGACCTTATTCAGAGCAGCACCATGTCAGGTATAAAAGTGAGGCTGTGAGGGACTTAACGTGTTTTTAATGACATCCGCTGTAATAAAAAAAATAAAAACCTGTATCCTAAAGATCCTAGATCACTTATAATTTTCCATAACTCACATTGTCGGGAGTTTGTTACTGAAATTCCTTGGAAAGATATTTGAGTGTTTTGTCAGCAGAACAATCCAGAAACATTAAATAACAGTACAACACAGAAGAGATGCATGTCTATCCCTCACAATCTCGCTTTCATTCCCATTAAAACTCAAAGATGGCGCTGCTGTGAATAAGGTCTATAGATGACTAAAATGCACCAAAACAAAAGTTTCAGTTGCAGAGCATTGGCAAGCCTCAAGGTCAGATAAGGTGAAAAACCTTCTGAAGTTCTGAAAAGAGTCATGGAAAACACAGCTAAATCATTAAAAATGAATTAAGATGAATAGCCATTGTAGGGCACTGCCATCAGAAAGTAATTTCTTTTCAGCACAGTACGTCCAGAGATAGTGACAGGCCATTACAAGTTTAGAGCCTGGCATGAGGTCCTACAGGAGGACACAGAACAAAAGAGACGGAGGCAAAAAGTAATGTGAGAGAAGAAGTACAGAGTATTAGGAAGAGCCTAACAGGGAAACAGGTGAATATTCTTAAGACCGAGTGATGGATGGTTTTGTCAGACATGTTTTTTCCCCCAGACTTCTGCTGATCGCTTCATTATTAAGGTTTGGATGCACAAGCATAAAGTTACATTTTCATCCCATTAGCCTCTTTGAGAGGACCATTAACCCTGACCACTTTAATCTAAACTAAGGAAAATTGACCTTGTAAAACGAAAAAGGAGAGAGGGAGGGAGAGGGAGAGAGAGAGAGAGAGAGAGAGAGAGAGAGAGAGAGAGAGAGAGAGAGAGAGAGAGAGAGAGAGAGAGAGAGAGAGAGAGAGAGAGAGAGAGAGAGAGAGAGAGAGAGAGAGAGAGAGAGAGAGAGAGAGAGAGAGAGCGCTATGGTGATCCTGAATGGTAAACCAGGATTCATGATCATTCTGTTGTGCCATGTTATCGCTTACAAGCATAAAAATTCAATGATCATGAATAGTAAATTAGAGTCACTGAGGAACTATTGCAGATTATTGAGTATAGGGTGTTAAAATGAATGGAGTCAGACCCGTATCTATATGTTCTCTAAAAGAAATGAATACAAAGATGAGGGGAAGAATAAGTACATTAACATCATGCAGAGCAAAGAATCACCTAAAGGATTATTAGGAACACCTGTTCAATTTCTCATTAATGCAATTATCTAATCAACCAATCACATGGCAGTTGCTTCAATGCATTTAGGGGTGTGGGCCTGGTCAAGACAATCTCCTGAACTCCAAACTGAATGTCAGAATGAGAAAGAAAGGTGATTTAAGTAATTTTGAGCGTGGCATGGTTGTTGGTGCCAGACGGGCCGGTCTTAGTATTTCACAATCTGCTCAGTTACTGGGATTTTCACGCACAACCATTTCTAGGGTTTACAAAGAATGATGTGAAAAGGGAAAAACATCCAGTATGCGGCAGTCCTGTGGGCGAAAATGCCTTGTTGATGCTAGAGGTCAGAGGAGACCTGGGCCGACTGATTCAAGCTGATAGAAGAGCAACTTTGACTGAAATAACCACTCGTTACAACCGAGGTATGCAGCAAAGCATTTGTGAAGGCACAACATGCACAACCTTGAGGCGGATGGGCTACAACAGCAGAAGACCCCACCGGGTACCACTCATCTCCACTACAAATAGGAAAAAGAGGCTACAATTTGCACAAGCTCACCAAAATGATGAGTCTAGATTTCTGTTGAGACATTCAGATGGTAGAGTCAGAATTTGGCATAAACAGAATGAGAACATGGATCCATCATGCCTTGTTACCACTGTGCAGGCTGGTGGTGGTGGTGTGTAATGGTGTGGGGGATGTTTTCTTGGCACACTTTAGGCCCCTCAGTGCCAATTGGGCATCGTTTAAATGCCACGGCCTACCTGAGCATTGTTTCTGACCATGTCCATCCCTTTATGACCACCATGTACCCATCC
>CM042256.1:29894188-29939188 GCA_023566225.1 Romanogobio albipinnatus
GCCTAAAGTGTGCCAAGAAAACATCCCCCACACCATTACACCACCACCACCAGCCTGCACAGTGGTAACAAGGCATGATGGATCCATGTTCTCATTCTGTTTACACCAAATTCTGACTCTACCATCTGAATGTCTCAACAGAAATCGAGACTCATCAGACCAGGCAACATTTTTCCAGTCTTCAACTGTCCAATTTTGGTGAGCTCATGCAAATTGTAGCCTCTTTTTCCTATTTGTAGTGGAGATGAGTGGTACCCGGTGGGGTCTTCTGCTGTTGTAGCCCATCCGCCTCAAGGTTGTGTGTCAGGGATGGAAATTAGCACCCGCCACCAGCCAAATGCGGCTGATTTTGTGTTGTGGCGGGTAGATTCGCTTCACCTACCGGCCACCGTGGCGGGTTAAATATAAATAGCATAGCCAACTGTTTCAGCTGGACGGCGGACACTTTTAGAGGAGTCACACCTTCAAAAAGAAATGTGCCGTTACAAATCAAATTCACAATATGCAGTAGAGAAGTTAATTTGCGCGTGGTTGCGTTAAGCGGCTTTATTGCCATAGCGGCGGAGTCTCGAGAACATGCGCTGGAAACGTGCGCGGTTTTTTAAAGACATATCGAGCTCGCGTCGCATCCACCGTTTGAACGCAAGAGGATCTCCAGATATAGAGCTGAATAGAAAAAAAGGTATCAATGGGTCTGTCCAGTAACTCGTGATGAACCTCAGGCGAACTGCACACTTTATGAGAAGCATTTCAGTTGCTCAGACTGACTGACTTAAAGCAGCAGCAGTGACACAGAGAGAGACCGGATAGCTGGACCGAATGGCTTCAGCCAAGTGCAAGCAAAACTCACGTAGGCAGGCTATCTGACGTTTCACATGGGGTTTATTATCAGCGCCATTCCCATGCACTAATGGGGTAACGTTAGTTTGCAACACTTCACTGACAACAGCGTTATTGAATAGAAAAATAAACGATAAAGAGCAACAGAAATATATAAAGCATACATGCAGCTCACAGCTCGTGCTCCATCTAAGGACTGCCCACTCAGCGAGTGAGTAAAATAAGTGCCTTCCCCCTTAAAGGAGCAGCACCGAATTGTACTTGTTACAAGGTATAGGTCTATTGTTTTTTTAAATGGATAATATATTTATATAATATTCCATACATTATCAGAGCTTGGCAGACAGAATTATTATATATTTTTAGACAGGTTAATTAATAGATTATAGCCTAATTAATGTTATTATTAATGTATAATTTTAATCATACATAATAAATAATCCTGCCATATAAAGTTTGCCCTTTATTAAAATAATATTTAGATAAAAATTGGACAAATAATTACATAATAACAGTCAAAATTTAAGTAAATTAATACAAAATTTAACAATTTTGAATTTCAGAATTGTCAAAAAAGTGATTAGTGGTTCAGAATGACTGCTTAAAGGGACAGTTCACCCAAAAATGAAAATTATGTCATCATTTACTCACCCTCAAGTTGTTCCAAACATGTACACATTTCTTTATGTTGAACACATTGGAAGATTCATTCCTACTATGGAAGTCATTGGTGCCCCCAAAGCAGCCTGGGTACAAACTTTCTTCAAAATATCTTCTTTTGTGTTCAGCAGAACAAAGAAACTCATACAGGTTTGGAACATCATGAGGGAGAGTAAATGATGACAGAATGTTTTAGTTTTGGGTGAACTATCCCTTTAAAGTGCACCAAATAGGCTTTAGAAATAAATTAAATAATCAAATGTAAAATAATATAAAAATGTTACATTGTCGTGAATGGGTGTCCCTTATTTTGCCACACTGAAGGTGGCAACCCTAGTATGTCGTCAACACGCTTCAGAAGATGCCAAAACTAATAGTTTCATTGTTGGGACTAAAAACCTAAAACTGGAAGCCATAAAAGACCACGAATCATCCAAATGCCACATCCATTAATCTGCCCTACTCATTTAATGAAATTAATATCAGTTCATGGTTTGTGTGTGTATAAGAGAGAAAGAGAAAATGCCAGTATTTCATTGAGACTTGAGATTAAATAAACTGCTGAAGTATTGTAGAGCTTGTAGTATTAATTTTCACATGCAGTTACACATTGTCGGTTAAAAACAAGAAATGGCTGGTAAAAACATTGAGTGGCTGGTAGATTTTGAAATCCACCAGCCACAGTGGCCGGTGGACAAAAAATTTAATTTCCATCCCTGTTGTGTGTGTTGTGACTTCACAAATGCTTTGCTGCATACCTCGGTTGTAACGAGTGGTTATTTCAGTCAAAGTTGCTCTTCTATCAGCTTGAATCAGTCGGCCCAGGTCTCCTCTGACCTCTAGCATCAACAAGGCATTTTCGCCCACAGGACTGCCGCATACTGGATGTTTTTCCCTTTTCACACCATTCTTTGTAAACCCTAGAAATGGTTGTGCGTGAAAATCCCAGTAACTGAGCAGATTGTGAAATACTAAGACCGGCCCGTCTGGCACCAACAACCATGCCACGCTCAAAATTGGTTAAATCACCTTTCTTTCCCATTCTGACATTCAGTTTGGAGTTCAGGAGTTTGTCAGGACCACACCCCTAAATGCATTGAAGCAACTGCCATGTGATTGGTTGATTAGATAATTGCATTAATGAGAAATTGAACAGGTGTTCCTAATAATCCTTTAGGTAATTATATATATATATATATTTTTTTTTTATTAAACAGTATTTAATAAAAAAATTTACTTAATTAATAAAGTAAAAAGTAAATTATACTTAACTAATTGTATCTGTCCTTAAATTATAACAAAGTCTCTCAGAGACAAAAAAAAGATCTGATAATGCTGTAAAGTGTAAACTATACAGGGAGCCCTTACACATTACTAATATAACAACAGAGCCCAAATTAGCCTAAAGCTATTTATTTTTAGATATAATAATCAACACTCAAATAACATTGTATGAAAACATGTAAACTTCACAGTAGGCAGTTTTTGCATTAGCCTAACTTCTAAATCTAATTATAAAAGATTAGTTTAAACATACATTAAATAATCAAGACATCACTAACGGGTTAAGTAGAATATAATGAATATATAGGCTAATATAGTGCATATATTTTGGGAAAGAGTCATTTCTCTAGTTTACTAACCAGCTGTGGGCACTGAAATGACTTCTAAGGTCAATTGTTTACAAGCCGTTTTATTGACGTCTTTCCACCGTTGAAACACTGATTGAGAGATTACACAACATATGATACATTTCAGTAAATTGTAATGTATCCTCAACATACCATCAGCTGTTGATTCATGTTTATTATTTGACAAGGAAGAGATAATAGATCACAGTTTACAATGCAAATTGATGTGAGAAAGATCAGTCTGAATTCACATGCATGACGCCACTGCCATTGGTAACATTTTGAATCCTGAATAGTCTATCAATGATAGTCATAGCATGTCTGAAATCACTCCCTTACATATTGCACTATAGTTTGTGCACCAAGCTATACAAACTAGTTTTGTATCCATTTAATCTCCAAATCAGAGTATTTTACAGCTCATTAGCCCCTGAGAACATTAGTGAAGACTAATTAAATTGACATGTTTTACACAAATTTGACTAAAGCTCCCAAATCAACTTTTTCTGGACGTGATGATCCGCACAGTGTTCGTCTCACTGCCCACAGCATGACATATACTTATTACACTACAAATTATCATCACACAACGACGACAAGGATGAAGCCATTTAGCTGGTTATGAAAGGTTATCATTTAACATTTAAAACAATTAGAGATCGTGATAAATGGGTGACATCACTGTGATGTGTGTCCTTAAGAAACAAGGTAATCACATTGCAGCCAGTCTGCCCCCTGGGTCTCAGTACTGCTGCAGCAAAGGCTCAGTGAATCTATCTGCCTGGATTAACATGCCCAGATAAGGGTTGAGTTGACAGGAAAGCCAATTAAAGCTTTACCATCCCTTATGAAAAACCCAGCATTTATGCATTCAGTGGCTCAATGAGTTGTAAAAACCAAGTCAATATAATCCCATTATGATACTCCAAGTTAAAGCTGGTGGTCAGAGCTGCATTTATTCTGTACAGAGGGTGTAAAAGGTCATTATTTGTATAAACACACTTAAATGCTCTGGTCTTAGCATCTTATATATATATATATATATATATATATATAGTACATATAGTAAATTTCACATTTCTGGGGTACTCCAAGCAGAAGTCGTCATAGTTAGGTAAATGTCAAAAGCGGGGAATGGAAGATGACAGCAAATATAATTTTTGTCTTGGCATTTGCTCTAATAGCAAAAGAAAAAAAATCTGTGATCGCATTGCGACGACTTTCCAAAAGAGGGAAAAATACAGAGAGACGTATTACAGCAGTCAGAAGAGAGAAAGATGTCAAATTTGCCGTCAGTCCCTCGGCTGTTGTATTAGAAACACGTACCTCGCACCAGCGTTAATTTGTTTTTTTTGTCATTACTGCCAAGGCAATATAACACAAAGCATAGACTAAATGTGTGTATAAATTAAAAACAAAAAACATAAAAATAAAAAAATAGATTAAAAATTGATAACTCTGGAAATGCATCACAATCCGTGAAAAGGGTCCATAATAATTATTATCATTATTGTTATTAGTAGTAGTAGTAATTCAAAGTAAGCAAGTAATGCTGTTCTACAAAATTTAAAGTCTACAAAAAAATAAAATAATAATAAATGACATTTTGTATCCTAAGATTGCAGTTGGATTCAAAGATTATGTTGAATAGAGACAAACATAATAACAGTCAACAATGACTCAGACAGTTCTTTTAAATAAACAAATACAACATTTTTGGTGCCCCAAAACATGACATCATGTTATTAATTTATAACTTAATTTTACAAATGGCATATTCAAAAGCTCTATTGACTCCTCCGCAGGTTTGGTTGGCTCTACGCTGTAATCCATTCGAACAAAAATGAGCATTTAATATGACACAGCAATAACATATCTTCCCCAGAGGTACTGCAGCCAACATATTCTCCCAGCCTGCTTGAAGAAAATATTGACACTGCCTAATGCGTTGCTGCTCATTTACAGATTGATTGTGTTTCACTGTATAAACAACCACATTTTCTAGACATTTCTTCACCATTATTCTAGTATTGGGTGCAGGTGATCTTTTATTATGTTATTTCAGTATGGATAGTATCTAAGATAGTACAAACCCTTGGGCATCTGCAGGGATTTTAGTCTAAGATGAATATCTCTCCTAATGTTTCATTCTCAAAACAGACCAAAATTAGCATCATACAACAGCACTGATATTTGGGATAGTTTAATCAAAAAAGAATTTCTTATTCTTATATGTATTTTATGCTAATATTATTCGCAAACAAACATTCACACAGCCAGCATATGAACCACCAACATATCTAGGTCACTTAAAAAAAAAATGGAACATTTAATTTTCCAGTTTCCAGTACCGATTCCAGTTGCAGGATATTGGATCACAAGGAACCGAAAAAAGGTGTTCAATAATGCAGGACTTCCTCCTATGAGTGGCAAAAACCAAAGTGGTGAAGCTGTAAATGGATAGAGGATCTGCTTAACTAAAATCTGGACACTAATATGATTTATTGTTAAGGTGCTGAAACGTTCATCTTTGGCAGCTCTTAATATAGACACACCAAAAGCTGCACATAAAAGTCACACAGATGAAGAAAAGGAGAGTGTGGGGGTATACATTGCATGCCGTTTGAGTTACGCTTCTCATATAAAACAGCATATGTTAAGATCTAAATTCTGTCCATGACCCGAGCCATCAGGGCGTTGAGTCCCTTTCGGAGCATGCTGACAGCACAACAGGTAAAGAGAATGGAACAGAGGCAGAAGTCCGTCTTTTTTGAAGATAACAGACTATGAGACTCAGAGGCACACAATCTTCTTCCAGTTCTCACAGTTAAAGGAATGTGAATGTTCCCTGACCTCACACTTCGAACGTTCCGACATACAGTACTTTGGTACTGATTTTTGAAAAATGTATTATGGGCTTTTGAACTGCTTTACCTCATTTATTTTTATAATAGTTTTCAATTTTAATTGTCTTTCTCTTTATTGTGTCTATATAAAGCACTTTGAATACTATCATGTATGAAATGATATATAAATATAAATTTCCCATTGCCTTGAGCATTTTTCAGGTGTATACACATACAGGCGCCGTTTTCACTCCACTGCTGTCCATCTGCTGCTCAGTCGGGAATAAAACTTCACCCAGTGTCAAACTCATGAATTTCAAGTCAAGTCCAGTGCATGAACAGAAGCATCCTCTGAATACTTGATTCTCTCTCATTCCCCATACCTGTATCCACATCCTCTCTCGTCAAGCATAATTTAGTGTAATTAAAAATCCATTTGAAAATAATGATCACAAAGGTGCAAAAGAGCAAAACAAAAATTACACTAGCAATTGACACACTGTCCTTTTCATTAGAGATGCACCTATACTAAATTTCTCTGCCGATACCGATAGCCAATTATTCAGAATACGATAGTTTGATTTTCTTGAGGGGGAGTAAAAAAATCTCTACAAATCCAACTAATGCTGTTACTAAAGCTATACAGGAAACCATCTCATTTGATACATTACTATAATATAGAGGTTCAAATTAATAACAGAGCCCAAACTATTATATTTAACTGATATAATAATTAAAAGATATAATAATTACACTCAAATAAAAACTGAAATGCTTGTATTAGGGATGCACCGAAGTGAAAATTCTGGATAGGCAAAAACCGAAAATTATTTTTTTTAATTATTTATTTATTTTTTATACATATACAATTGACAGTAAATAAGCTTCTCTCTAGTGTTTTTATAGCTAACTAACGAACTGTGAACATTGGATAACTCCTGAGGTAAATGCAACGTTAAGTGACACCGTTTTATTGATGTCTTTCTGCAGTTGAAACACTGACTGAGCGATTACATGAGACATTGTACTGTATCTTTCAACATACCTTTTAAAGGTCTTGCATGTTTTTTCGTGCTATAACGTATTAAAACGGAAGACAAGACTTTGTGCTGCCGCTTGAACTGATCCGTCACGCCGCACTTAACAGTGTGTCAAAAAAGGCATTTATTGTTTGAATTTCATGATAAAATGGACACCTTGAATCAGCCCTGATCATCGGTCGATGGCCAAGTTAAAATAAATGCGAAATAATTGAAAATTAGGGATGCACCGATGTATCGGCCAATAATCCGTATTGGCCAATACATCGATGCATCCCTAATTTTTATAACCCCAGCTTCCTTGGGCCCTCACAGAGACCACTGGTGAAAGATAGCCAAAGACATGCAGTGAAAGTTACGAAAACAAGGATTTAGGCAGATATAGGCAGAGTCAGAAAGAAGCTTCTATTACACCATTTTTTCCCCCATTCTTTAACGAGGCAGATTACTTTTTTATTGTCTGGCTTGTTTGCTTTGAAACCCTGTATGGAGTTTTATAAGCAACCATTTCATCACAGTCACAGAGGCAGCTGTGGCATTTGTTCACGACACATTCCCTGTTCAATTCACAGCAAAGATGCTCTTTTATCATGATTTTATAAACAAGACAAAAGATTGTGAATTAACATATTTGCATATTGCATTTTACACAACAGCTGACAGAAATACTTTATTTAGATGGTCCTCTTGAGTCTTTAGACATTCTGTTGACTAAGTAACATTGCACCTACATACCCAACTGTCATTAGAGTATTAGTAGAGTAAGACTGTCTGCTTAATATCTGCTAACACTTTATTTTGATGGTCCCCCAACAAGACAGTCTACTGACAATTAGTAACTTTGCAAGTACATGTCAACTTATACTAACCCTAACCAACAGTCTACTAACAATCAACTAATACTCTAATGAGAGTTAGATGACATGTAGGTACAATGTTACATATAAATCAACAGAATGTTTAGTGGACCATCAAAATAAAGTAACTCAAATGACTGATTCATTCAACAAACTATCAAGTTAGCTAACAAATAACATAAGAAGATAGTCTCATAACAATCGATGCAAATGCAAGTACCAAAATACATTTAACCCTGCTACTGCAGGATGCATTGAGACATAATGATGGCCTCACCCAGGTTTGAGCATAGGGAAAAAAATAGTTTGAGGAGAAACGAAGTGTGCTTTGCTCAGTCATCCAATTTAATGTCTATACGGGGTGGAGACTGCCAAAATCCCTGCCCTTCTGTTATGGGTTCAGACAGGCTCAGGCTCCTACAGTCTCATTGATTTTACCCCTTATTAAATTAGTAATTATCTGCAAAAGATCAATTAAGGTGAATGTAACCCTTTCATGAATACTAATCAGCTATTAAAAGGTTCGGCAGGTTCAAATGGCAATGTTGTATGCCAACAAATAATGATCCAAGGACCAGTATAATTCCTTTATTTTTAAAACATTAATTTTATGTAATAAGAAAATTACAACATTTTAAATAATGTACCATTATAATTAAATACAGAATTCCTCGTTTTCTGAAAAAGTTACTTTTCTGTTTATTACTCTTTTAATTTATTTTAAATTCAACACTTGCATGTATTCTGTCCCCTTTAGTGGACATATTTAAAAACCCACACTAAATAAAATAAAAATATCAAAATTATAAAGAAGATTGAAAACAACTAGGCGAAAAATCAAGAAATCCCTCACAAAGGGTAAAAAGCAATGTAATGTAAAAAAAAACTTATTTCATTAACTGAAATAATGTTAAGCTACCAACCTTTTAAATATTAATATCTGTTATGTACCTTTGATACTGACAACCACCAAACACAGTGGTGATGAGAGTCACATGATGAATCAAAGCTCATCACAAGCAGCTTTTAAAAGGACAATATTAATATATGGAAGGTGTCATTCACACAAACACTAAACACCATCATGGTAACAAACATTAATTTAACAACATTAGATGTAACATAAAACCCCACTGTACATAACTGATTCGAGAAAAAAAAGAAGAAGAAACATAGGCCTAGTTATTTCAATGAAAATACATCAAATGTGAAGCGTGTCATGCAGGGAATTCTGGGAATGTCAGTTTACGTTTTTTTCACTGTAAATTACACAATGACTTGTTCTTTTTCACCTCCAAAAACTTTTAACGGTATTTTACTGTAAATGTAAGGATAGATCCATTACAGTCATTCACATAATAGTACGGACACTTTCTATAAACCAATTAACTGTTTTTCACCATAGCATTATTACAGTCTTTTACCGTTAAAATCACTATCACTTTTTAGTGGGAATCTTTTTTTACATGAATGTATTTATGGAAGTAATCATCATGAGGATGAAAATGCCATTGTTAATCAACATTGTCGGATAAAAGAGTACAGCAAGCACACAAATACTCCTTTATGAGACTGAATTAACACAAATGAAGGCTGACAATGCAAAAGAGATTTCAAAACATCAGCAGTTTACCTGCAGGAAATGTTCAAGAAAGCTCAGAGTCTGAACGTGCTTTGTTTTATTTCTGTATGCTATTCTTTTTCCTTCGGATTCATAAGCGCAAACACTTCTAACAACATCACATCATTTAAGGGTGACAGACACAAGTTAAACAAGCATCCTATTTGTTAATGCACTAAGGCAACTTAACTGCCCTTTAAAACTCATTTAAAGTGTTATCGACAAATAAGTTACTCCTTTTGATGAACAGTCTATGACACAAGAAGATCCACGTTGACAAGCTCAACATTACCGTAAGCCATTTCGCTGTGGTTATTAGAAACGCAGCAGAATTCCACAATGTCAGCAGGCCTTATCAAAGCAATTAATCACTGCCTTGAGTGAGTTATATGAAAAAGTATTCTTCTCACTCATCACATCAGACTCACAAAACACTGATGGCGGAAACTCTCATCACCTCTAATAACATCCAGCTGACAATAAACCCCTGGTCAATGCTATAATCATCAGGACCAATGATTCAGGCCGGTTCCTCCACCTGTAAATACAGGCCCTGTGCTTAAGCACAGCAATTGTGGAAACCGTTTTAAACAAGGCGAGGTGCATTTGCTGGAGTCCTGTTTTGTGCTTCGTCTGGTGAAAAGGTACAAACACCCTCATTAGGGCTGACACATCGGCCTCCTCCAAGGGTGCCCGGGAAAACTGACAGACTCATTATCGCAAGTCTCCTTGAGTGTAGAGATTTTGTTTAAGGAGAGATGACAGTTCTATTTACCTAGAGTGCCTCCGCTTTACCTCCACTCTCACATGCAGAGGAAAACACCACTGATATGGGGATTTTGTGTTTGGAGCTAGGCATTGCACTAAGCTGTTGTTAATATGGCACACTAAAATATGCTCTAAGCCTTTTGGACTGTTTGTCAGTCATCTGAGCACATGTTAATTGACTCACATGCAGGGAGCTGTGGACTCTCTTATTCATTGTATTCAAACTCTCACTAATCTGACACAGATTGCTTTCTCTATTTAGGGAAGCCATCCAGTGTGGACTGAATTCTTGGGAACCGCTGCACGGATGTTGCCCTTGATAAACGAGCAAAACACGAGAACCATTGTGATCGTTTGGACCCTCCAATCCACGTGAGAGAATGAAAGCTCTACAGACACCCCCTTCTGACTGAGATAAAGTATGCATCTGTTTGAATGATCTCAATGAAAGCTCACTGGAATGAACCACCTCTGGGTTAATGAGCCTCTGCATTGCCAGACGAGTTTCTGTAAGTCAGCTGGCAGAGCAGTAATTCCCGACCAGGGGTACACATATCTCAAGAGAAAGAGAGACAGACAGAACAATACAACAATAGATGGATAGACAGACAGACAAAGATAGACAGAACGATGGATAGATAGATAGATAGCACGATAGATAGCTCGATAGATCGATAGATAGCTCGATAGCACGATCGATAGATAGATAGCACGATCGATAGATAGATAGCAAGATAGATGGATAGATGGATAGATAGATAGATAGATCTATCATGTGATTTGGATATAACTGTATGCCAAATGAATGTATTTGAAATGTAAGATATATTTCTTCAAGGTTAAGTGGATTATCAATAAATGATCGAAGATCAGAAGACCAGAGGCCATCATCATTCTGTACAAACTAATAAGCAAAGGCTTACTTCAACATTACAATACACATTACAAGAAAGCTGAGTCAGATCCATAGGGTGGATTTTGCAATCAGTCGTTAAAGTTAAAGGCATTAGGATCATTATTCTTCAACTGAGAGAGGAGACACACTTAAAAGACATTATATGCATACAGGAAAAAAAAATCAAAAAATGTCAACAGAAAATGATTTAGAGCAACAATTAAACGGTTCGATTTTTTGATGCTCAATTTAGTATGCTCATGCATGGCGAATGTGCATTTAACAGCAATTTACAGTCTCATCAACTTTAATTTGCTGTGTTGATTTTAACTTAAGGCCAGGTAACATTTGTATATGTGGCTTAATATAAGAGCGTTAGAAAGGGTCACTTATCCTACTGTATAATTGCTGCTTTTTTGGTTACACTTTACAATAAGGTTTAATTTATTAACTTTATTTAATGTATTAACTAACATCAACTAACCATGAGCAATACACGTTACTGTATTTGTTAATCTTTGTTAACATTAGTTAATAAAAATGCAACTGTTTATTGTTTGTTCATGTTAGTTCACAGTGCATTAACTAATGTTAACAAATACAACTTTAAATTTTAGTAATGCATTAGTAAATGTTAAAATTAATATTAAGAAATATTAATAAAAGCTGTAGAAGAATTTTTCATTCTTAGTTCATGTCAACCAATGGAGTTAACAAATGTTAACTAATGAAAACTTATTGTAAAGTGTTACCGTTTTATTAAGTAAATCATACTCCCAATTTTTTCAGTGCATTCCAGAATATTTATATTCTAATTCTCCATGTTATCAATAAAAACAGTTACTCATGAGGGAAAACATGAATCACAGTTTACATCATCATTTTATTTATTTGCTTTGTTTTAATTAGAGGGGCACCTGTCCATTTTTTTTGTGTAAGTTTAATGATTAAAATTTCAGATTTGCTTATTCATTCAATAACTCTTCAAATTTTGTCTCTAAAGAAATGATAAATCATCAATGGTCACATTTAAAAAAAAAAACTTTTTTTATATATATAATGTTGAAGGGGGGGGGGGGGGGGGTGGTAGCTTATAACGTGGCAAGTGCATTTTTAAAGTATCCCATTAACACTGGAATATGCATTAGCAATTATTTTTCTGAAGTTTAGATTTGAAAGTATGTCTAAGAATTCCCATGCAGCAAAAAAAATTCTAAAATAATATTATACTCCCAGAAGAGATAAGCACCACAGCCGCAGCAACCATGTGTAAAGCTTAAAGCTGTGTGCGAGTTTGCATGTTTGTGTGTGTGAGAGAGAGAGAGAGAGAGAGAGAGAGAGAGAGAGAGAGAGAGAGAGAGAGAGAGAGAGAGAGAGAGAGAGAGAGAGAGAGAGAGAGAGAGAGAGAGAGAGAGAGAGAGAGAGAGAGAGAGAGAGAGAGAGAGAGAGAGAGAGAGAGAGCAGAGTGTAGGAGAGCGACAGCAAGACAAGTGAAGGAGTAAGGTAGAAAAAAAATGTTTGTGCATCATTGTGACAAAAATTGAGAGCAATAGAAAGAGAGAGAATACGTTAATGCCTGTGCATAGTAGAAAATAAAGAGACAGTAGAAAGAAATAGGGGAAGATGAAATGGACAGCTGAAATTTTTGCAGAAAGAGTGAAAATGTGAACAGGCTTGTCATTTATTTCAGTATGATGGGCTAATGAACAGTGACTGTCATTCGAGACAGATTGTACCGTGTCCAGGTCTTAATAGAGCCCACAGACGGAGGAGAGGGTGAGATCTATAAAATCTATACTTATCTCTTGTGGGCAGAGCATCTGCTCAATCTTGCTTTGGCTTTTTTTTAAAGGCGCATGGGCATATGCCTTGAGTTCACACCGAAAACTGGAAGCATATGGACAAGGTACAGACAGATCTCATGTGATTTGATGTCTCCAGTCCAGAACAGAAGCTCAGCCTGGGCTTGCCCCACTTTGTTGACATGTAGCTAAAGCAATAAAAAGGTGTGAAGCACAAAAATATGCTCATATTTAATATATAACAGATTACATTGTTATTAGGCCTGTCAAAGCTAACATGTCAATGCATGCAATATATTTAACTTATTTGTAAATAAGTTCACCATCATTTTGTTCCAAATCTGTAACTTACTTTCTTCTGAACACAAAAGGTTGCCATTAACAACAAACAAAAACAACAACAACAACACACAATATATTTTGTGTTGTGCAGAATAAAGTAAGTTTGGAATGACATGATGAGGGCGAGTAAATTGACAAAATTACATTTTAAGGTGAACTATCGTTTTAACACGTTAAATTTTCCTTCTTAGGACTTTATAAAATGATATATTTAATTATTTTCTGTATGATTTCTGACTAGCACCATCAAAGCTTCTTGCAATTGCAACTTTATCTGCATTTATCAATTTAGTAGACACTTTCTTCTAAAGTGATTTACACAACAAAGCAAATTTCTCAAAATAACTTTATTTCTCATAACTGTGAGTGACTTTATTTCTCATAACTGTGAGTGATATCTCACAATGTGACTTAATTCCTCATTTTAAAATAAATTTCACAATGACAACATCACTCATAAAAAATGTCAAAGGAATAGTTCAGCCAAAAATGTAAATCGTTTACTCACATTCATGTCTTTCCAAACCTGTATGACTTTCTTTCTTCTCTGGAATATAAAATATATGTTTTAAAGCCTCAAAAAACGTACAAAACATTCCCCCATGCAAAGAATTTCAGTGGGGTCCAATGTTATTTTGGACCCCATTGACTTTCATTATTGGACAAAAACAGTTGCAACATTATTCAAAATATCTTCTTTTATATTCCACAGAAAAGAAAAAAAAATCTGTCATACTGGTTTAGAATGACAAAGGTGAATTTTTTTTAATAGTTGAACTATCCCTTTAAGGCAAACATATCAGTTTGTTTTTTAGGAAATGCTAAAAAAGACAACTCTCATCTAAACCACTGCACACGTTCCAATGACAGGCCAGTACTTTCATGTCACAAAACAAACGAACACACAGAAATCTGAAGGCGGTTCTCACTCCTGCACATTTTCTTCTGTCTCCCTTAGGCTTTCTTCACAATGGACAATGGACTCTACAAAAGCATCTTAATGAGCTCTTAAACTATCCCACAGCTGTCTTCATCAACCATTCATGCACACACACACACACACACACACACAAATTTACAGAGCTGCGCCCTTCAATGCCACCCTCTAATCCTGCCATCCCACACTTCAATTATTTATCCATCACCCAGCGCGGCTTTCTGGCACTTTCTCTGTGATTACGACTGTGGCGAGCAGTGAGGCTGAGGGACCGTGAGAGCTGGACGAGGCCGCGGTCATTAATGATGATGAGCACCAGCTGCGTGCCGTCGGCCTCGTGTCTCACGGAGGAGTGACGGGAGTATAAAGGAGGAGCAACAACAGTGAAGGACGAGAGAGGACCAGGCCTGGATTTTAATTTGTGTTTTATTTATGTTTTGTTTATGCATGTGCGCGGTAGTCGTCCGTGAGGGGCTGCCACTTTTACTTTCACTTTGTTCATTTATTTTATTAAAGTTTGTTGTTATTGTTTGCCGGTTCCCGCTTCCTTCTTCCCTGAACCTGCATACCCCGTTACATTTGTGCCGAAACCCGGGAGGAAAGAGGGACATGCTGTCGAAGAGCCCTCGCTGCTGAGGGGGATCGCGGTGCTGAGGAGTTCGGGCAGCTCGGAAGAGAGAAGACCGCGAGTGGCTGCCCGAGACGGTGGTACTGGAGCGGGTGAAGATCCGGTGGGACGGAGAGCTCGCTGCCGTGCCCCTGGGTCGAGGTGGGGTGGCTGCCGTCCGAGAGGGAGCGGAGGAGTCGCCAGCGCTTGCTCTGAGCCGGAGCCTGCTGCCGTCCGCCATGTTCCGCCACTCGCTGCCGGCTGCCCTCAGTAGGAGGAGCCACCGCCGGCTGCCAGGGGGTGGAGGAGGATCGAGCATGCCAGTACCATCGCATGGCACCGCGAGGAAGAGCCTCTCGGCTGGTTGAGGACCGAGCGGCAGTGTGTCCGGGAACCGGACCAGAATTTTTTTTCCCTCTTTTCTTTTCTCCTCTCCTCTCTCCACTCTCTCTTCTTTGTCGCTCCTCGGGCTCCCGGCTCCGTTCTCTCACCTCTCTGTCCTTACCCCCAGGTGCCACGGCCGCTGTGATCGGGGGGGGAGTAGAGCGCAGGCTCGGGAGTACCCCCCGGCCTGCGAAGGGCGATGGGGGTATGTGGCGAGCAGCGAGGCTGAGGGGCTGAGGGTGAGAGCGGGACAAGGCCGCGTTCATTAGTGATGATGAGCGCCAGCTGCATGCCGTTGGCCTTGTGTCTCATGGAGGAGTGAAGGGAGTATAAAGGAGGAGCGACAACAGTGAAGGACGAGAGAGGACCAGGCCTGGATTTTAATTTCTTTTTGTGAAAAATGGCTTTTACTTTCACTTTGTTCATTTATTTTATTAAAGTTTGTTGTTATTGTTTGCCGGTTCCCGCCTCCTTCTTCCTTGAACCTACATACCCCGTTACAACGACGCTTGTCTCTGTGGCGTGACTATGGTAGACAGTGCAGTACAGCGGTGCTCTGACCGTGTTGAACCAACCTGTATTAAATGCAATGTTAGGGAGTTCAAATAGGTTTGATTTCAGAAAGCTGCCTTGGAAGAATGCATGAGAATAAAACTAATGTAAACTAAGGTTACTTTTCCTGTAATAAACAGGAAGGTCCCAGGTGAAGGTAGCTGGCTGGCATACAGAATGCCACCGAAGTGCAGGCTGTGGCTTAGTGTGGATGGTTGAAATGCCAAGGGCAAGGGTTTCATTACCGCTATGCTAATCCTTCAATACTAAATGCTGTTCAGATAGCCTAGCCTTTAGTAAATACAACATCAAATGTCACTCTTCACCTAAATCCCCTTTACCCTTTTCTGCTCCCCATTTCATCTTTTCGTCCGCATTTAAAAGAAAGAGCAGCCCACCGAGACTTGATTGCAGCTCACCAATTCAAACAGCAACTGGTCTTATCGGTGTCTGCCAGTTGAAACACTTAAAAGGGAGTGTGATGTCAGGAGAGACATTCATAATCAAGGGTACTGCATTCTGGATCACTGAGGCTTTGAGTCTCTGTTAGATAAGAGAAGCATTTCGCTCACGCTCGCGGCCAATACACTGACTGCAACACATCATCAATCCGTCTACATAACTTATGAGAACAAAGATCCTCTGCGTAAATCAGCCACAACAAAAAAGACCCAGGCTAAGAGCAAACAGCAAAATAAAGTAGACTGAACTACATCACTGCTATGTGGGAGCCACTGGTTTACTTTCATGGCAGTTTCTTATCTAACGGGTTTATCTACAGTGTGGCATTTGACCTCCATACTGCTCATAACTAAAAAGCTGTGTGAGAATCAGGATGAATTACTGTAGCATTTTGGTATTCAAATGTGAGGTGATTTGTTAACATAAACAGATTTAATATTAATCTTCCTCACTTGAGCCAATGATTACCCCCCATGTTACCCCTGACCTACTGAGAAGAATTAAGGGAAGAAAGGATTGATTGTGGGAAGTTTGTATTGAGTAAAAAAGAATAATAATAAAACAAAGTTTGTGAGATGGTGGTCCAGTGGGTTAAACCATGGAACTGATAAGCAGAAGGTTGCTGGTTCGATCCCAGCGGTCACCACCAGTGTGTCCTTGAGCAAGGCACTTTACTCCATGTTGCTCCAGGGGAATTGTCCCTGTAATAAGGGCACCGTAAGTTGCTTTGGATAAAAGCGTCTGCCAAATGCATAAATGTAAATAAATGTAAATGTAAGTTGAGTAATGTAGAGTGAAATGTTTTGCAGTGTCCATTAAAGGTGCAGTAAGCGATTTTTGAAAAACGCTGTTGAAAGTGGATTGGACAGTGCACCACAACAAACTTGTAGCCAATCAGCAGTTGTGGGCGTATCCATTCATAATGGGGGAGGAGGGAGAGGGAGCAAGATGGAGATTTGAAAAAAGACTGTAGAAAAAGAGATGGTTTAGAGACATTACAAAAGAGAAAAGTTCAGAAGAACATCAATGGAAAAAGAAGGGTTATGATCAAGCAAGAGCTTTAATAACCACGTTAACATTAGAAAAGCTTTCCAGCGCTGAAGAGACCTACATGAAAAAAGACGCGGAGGTTGCATTGTTTCTGCTCCATACGCGAGTAACGTTTTGAGTGTCACTGTTTATCCGGAGCTGGTTTGCTGCTGACAACTGGGGTGTGAATCGCCACTGGTTTCAAGATTCAATTCAATTACGATTGTCATGTCAATGATTCGATTGAATCACGATGCGTCACAATATTACTGCGCATGGCTACATTTGTCGTCAATGAATACAAGCAGTCAGATATATGAAAAGAAAATGTTTTATTTTATCTGCTCCAAGAAAGTACACACCCTGAATGTAGTCAAACAAAACGTAAGTCAGAACACAGCAGACGACTGGAGCATTTAGAACTAATAAACACTAGTGAATACTAAAAGCGCATGAAACTGTCAAGTAGTGTACTTAAGTTACAATAGCATTAACGCACACACTGGCTCGCACACGCGTGCTGTAAATGTTAAAATAGAGGGGTTTTGTGTTTCGTCTTCCTCCGTCATTTTACGCTAGTGAGACAAGTGCGTATGTGACGAATGACGTCAGAGAAACGTCAGTAGGCTATAATGGCTATTCTGATTATTACTGCATTGATGCAGAATCGTCCAAGTCCGCATCGTGATGCATCGTAGAAACGATTAATTTCAAGACCACTCTTGGCGACTAACAACAAACTCTTGCTTGTATTTACTCATGTACTTTCTGTTCCTTTTTTCGTTTGTTTGTCATCTTCGCTTTATTTTTCACAAAGCATTATTTTGCTTCACTTGAGCTAATATAAAGAGACATCCACACTCTTGCATTTCGGGGGAGTTTCTCTTGCATTAAAGGGAGGGGTGAGTTTGTTTGGGTTGATATCAAATATCAACAATGTTCAACAACAATTCACACAAATTGTATACTGCACCTTTAATGTAGCTCAGGACAGTGACTTCCTGCTAGTGTCTTTGAGAACCAGCAGTGCTCTGTGCAGTGTCTGGGTGATGTTCACATTTATTAATCATGGTCTTGTGAATGGCACTTGTCATCCCAGTCATTTGACCTGACCAACCTCTTCAGCCTCTCTTAAAACCATGGATCTCAATTACAACAACAAAAAAATCAATAGCAAGAAAACCTCTTCCTTTCCCAATAACACAGTTTAGTCTTGGAATAATTTTGCTAGGAAACTGGATTGCATGAAGAAAGTCATAGAGAATTCGTTGTTTTTATTTTTTCTCAGCACACCAACTCTACACGTCAAATATCTGCTGAGTGCTGAGATATGCTGTTTGGTGAGATTCATTGTGTAACCTTTAAGAAAATGTGTGTGTGCCATCTTTTATAGACAATACACAATTAGATACTTTAAGAACCAGGTGCTCTTTTGAGAAGGTGAATTGAAAGTACAGGTGTATATTTCTATTGTTCTAGGGAGCCTTCAATCCAAATCTTTTCGGCTAATGCGTGAGGCTTGGCTCATGACGGATTCTTAAGAAGTGGTCTGTGCACACCCATAATATGAATAGGTCTTCATGCCATTTTCATAGAATGGCTGCCTTTGAAATGGCCGCCTTCATTATGCTTGTGAAATAACACCTTGGAAAGTAGGGCTCTGGCTCTTTTTAACTGCAAATGATGTGATTGTTTCAGCATACAATAACCTTCATGCATCCATATGCTAATGTAGCCCAATAGCGGATTGTCCAGACAAAACTGCACAGTGCAACAATATCAGCATCTGTTCTTTTTCCGAGCCTAAGCACCACAACCACAGAGGACGCCAATTCTAATCTCATAGTGTAATTAAAAGGATGGTCCACATTTGAAAAATGAAGAATGTTGGTCACCAGTTTCAGTTCCCAATAGGTGTGCTCGACTTCATGCGGTGCTGCACAGCTGCAGACTGATTGGAGTCTGACTTGAAGCAGTGCAGAAATTGTCTGACTTGAGACTGATGCCATACGTCACAATGATGTGGCTTTGGTGCCAAGTACCGCGAGAGTGATTCGGCTGCACAAGCTCTGATGATGATACAGCGGTTCCGTGATTGGCCGTGTAATTTGTCATTTGCAGCCAGGGTCATCTAGCAACTCTCTGTAGACTTGCGAGCTTGAAAAAACAAACTCTAGTCAGGCCAATCACAACATGTATAGAGTCAGTGGGCGGGCTTAACATAATGACGGCAGAGTTGAGGTGGTTCCGCGTGAAATACCTGCTACTTCCCTGCTAAAAAAAGAACGTTACGGCACTGAAGTCATTCTAAAAAAAGGAAGATGTGTTCTGAGTTTTGCCGACCGGATACGGCAAAAGTTTAATCTATCAACTAACTCCGCTGGTGGGAAAACACATGGGACTCAGCCACAACCCGCTTGTGATTGATGTCACCACTGACATCGCTCTGGTTGGTTGTAGCGCTATCCTACTGCGTGCAGAGGGAATATGAAAGACAACCATTTATCCAACCTCTCGGATTGAGCCCTGCCAATGGTGTGTTCCCAGACCCAACATCTTAATGTGGGTCTGGCTTGTCAGGCTACGTTTTAGGTGGACAATCCTTTAATTTTGATAGCTATTATGTGAAAAAGTTAATTGTCTTTTATGGTTCAATAATTGATTAGACTATTATAAATATTCATATGAGGAAATAAAAAGTAATGCAGCTCATCTATACCAGCCAATTCACATATATTGTAAAACAGAGATTAGAATGCTCACTCCACCCCCATCCTGAATGCCCTTCATATTGGAGCAGTCCGGCGGGATACATCATCATGTCGTGACAGCACTCCAAGGCCCCAGCAGATCAATAACTAAATTACTATTTTTGTGTGCAAACAAACAATCAAAGGGTGAGAAAAACATTGCCAGAGCTGCTATAGCCCTGAAATATAGCCATATGGGGATGAAGACAGGAGCTAGCACGTCCAAAACAGTAAGGATAAAACATGAGATCTTCTTCTGACCTCAAATGAAACTGTATAATTGCTTACTCAAGGGTTTAATCCAATTACTTGACACAGAATTTTACAAAGCAGAATTTTTTTTTTTTTTTTTTTTTTTTTACAAAGTTCAGTTCACCAAAGTCCAAATAATCACAAGTGTTCAATGTCCAATCTAATATAATGCAAAAGTTCCCAAGAGCAAATACTCAAAGATCACAGATTTAAACAACAGAAAGAAAAATAAACTTCCTTGAACACTCCTAAAACAGTGCAAGGGAATATCTGAAAGTGGATCCAAATCTTTGCCACTTCCCCAAATCCCTTTTAACAAATTGTGTACAAATTCAGCATTCTCCAAATGCATGCAAGTGCTAGCTAGTCCCAGAAGTCAGATAGAAGCCTTTAGCTGGATGAAGCTTCTGAAGATAAATTGATTGTGTCAAGCACCAAACAATATTTGCAGATTTGGCATTTTATATTATGGGCAGAGGCAAAATGCGGTTCATTTGAAGAATAGCGAACTCCGTTATCTGTCATGAACTAATTGGTTAAGTGTAGAAAATAACACAAATAAGAAATCCGCCCAAAGAAATACTTGCCTAAATGAGTTCAACAGAGCTTGAAAGAAAAAATTAACTGAGCTGTCAGAATTCACACAAACACAAGGACAAACCTGACCCCCCTCCCAACCCCCCAGATACACATCAGCAAAAACACGAGAACAAAGCAAGGCACCAGAGGGGCACCAGTCCTTTCTCTCTGCTTGTGTGAAGTGATAATGAGGAGCATATCAAGCTACTGTACTGCTGTTTTATAATAAGCCCTCTCACTGCATCTGTCTATCTACTACAGTACCAGAATGCATAGGTCTTCTTCAGTGTTTCCAGAATCCAGACCGCTCGTTTTATCATTACCCTCACTTCATTTTCATGCCAAATAAAATATGGAGAGGGACATTTTTCACTACAGTTGTTTCTCTTCGAGCCGAAAATGGCCACTGTAGCGCAGACTATGGATGACAGTAATTAATTACAGCTGAATAAGGTATGATAATAGGCCTGACTGATATAATTAGCTTCAAGAGCCTCCAAAGTATATTTCTGCCCACCTGGTTCATCCTTTATACCTGTAATTAAAAAAGATCATTTGGGAAAGATTTGCTTTGTTGCCTCTTGATTAGATCGAGCAATGTTCATCATGTTTTTGTCATGGTCTCTCAACAGGACACGGTAGTGGAAAACCACATGAAAATGTGAAATGATGGTTGTCTAATTTGCCAATGCAAAGGTGGCAGGTTTAATCCAAAGGAGGCCTGACCCAGAAAATTGAATTACTGAAATCCCCACACTGGGCTCTTAAACAGGGCACTAAAATCCAGATTGCTGCTGAATGGAAAATTATTTACTTTCCTTCACAAATCTCATAATCATTCCACATTTAATTCATTACAGTAAGTATTTTTGATCGTAAATTGGTCTATCGACAATAGGTGTAAAATAATAGGCGTGCAAACAACATCATTATTAGAGTTCAGCTCTCTGGTCAGGGAACACAAAAACACATTCATACATAAACACTTGTGTGTGTTCTTGTAATGTGATATTTTTTTAACTCAAAAGGAACTTGGGTCGCACTGTTATTTTCCCTCTGTTCAGACATTAACACCGATATGTGGCTACCTGCCAATCATTGGCTCAGTTCCCTTAAAACAAAATGAGCAAAGCTTCAGTGGTTCCCAAGTCAGCTATGTTTTCCTGAAATGAGCGGGCAGGAAAATTGCCTGAGCCTTAGCTATAAACATGAAAGTTAGACATAAATCTTGTGTAAAATGTTTGTCAGTTATCTTCTGCTGGTAAACTCCACTTGATACAAACCAGCATACCAGACTCCAATACTGTCTGCCTAATTTATCCTTTCGCTGTAGGCTCTTGGTTATATATATTCCGGTTCTGACATAGTAAGTCCATGGCACGCTTGAGTAAGAAAACTCTTCTGTCGGCAGCTAGCTGCAATCAACAAACCTACACAGGTCATTGACTAAATAATTTAAGACCGTTTCAAAATTACAAAATGAGCATACATAGAAAGGTTAAAAGGTCCATGTACTGTTCAGTCATAAAATGACATTGATAATAGAATTAAGGTAGACAAGTGAAACTGACAGTGATTTAAAGGGCATCTGAGGTCAGCACAGAGCTGGTGACACTTGAGATGTGACAGGATAAATAAATGTCCCTCTGTATCCATCCCTCTGCCTGATTAATTCAGCTGGCCATAATCCATTCCAATGTACAGAACTGTTAAAAGGATCTCTATCTTCCCTACTTATAAGTACTTTCATTTATTTACATAGTAAATACATTTATGCTACAAAAGATTTCTGTGACATTTGATCAATTTAATGTGTCCTTGCTAAATAAAAGTATTCAATGAATGATAGTCTACACTCACATAAAGGATTATTAGGAACACCATAATAATACTGTGCTTGACCCCCTTTCGCCTTCAGAACTGCCTTAATTCTACGTGGCATTGATTCAACAAGGTGCTGAAAGCATTCTTTAGAAATGTTTGGCCCATATTGATAGAATAGCATCTTGCGGTTGATGGAGATTTGTGGGATGCACATCCAGGGCACGAAGCTCCCGTTCCACCACATCACAAAGATGCTCTATTGGGTTGAGATCTGGTGACTATGTGGGGGCCATTTTAGTACAGTGAACTCATTGTCATGTTCAAGAAACCAATTTGAAATGATTCGAACTTTGTGACATGGTGCATTATCCTGCTGGAAGTTGCCATCAGAAGATGGGTATATGGTGGTCATAAAGGGATGGACATGGTCAGAAACAATGGGCATTTAAATGATGTGTGCCAAGAAAACATCCCCCACACCATTACACCCCCACCACCAGCCTGCACAGTGGTAACAAGGCATGATAGATCCATGTTCTCATTCTGTTTACGCCAAATTCTGACTCTACCATCTGAATGTCTCAATAGAAATCCAGACTCATCAGACCAGGCAACATTTTTCCAGTCTTCAACTGTCCAATTTTGGTGAGCTCGTGCAAATTGTAGCCTCTTTTTCCTATTTGTAGTGGAGATGAGTGGTACCCGGTGGGGTCTTCTGCTGTTGTAGCCCATCCGCCTCAAGGTTGTGCGTGATGTGTCTTCACAAATGCTTTGACTGAAATAACCACTCGTTACAACCGAGGTATGCAGCAAAGTTGCTCTTCTATCAGCTTGAATCAGTCGCTCCATTCTCCTCTGACCTCTAGCATCAACAAGGCATTTTCGCCCACAGGACTGCCGCATACTGGATGTTTTTCCCTTTTCACACCATTCTTTGTAAATCCTAGAAATGGTTGTGCGTGAAAATCCCAGTAACTGAGCAGATTGTGAAATACTCAGACCAGCCCGTCTGGCACCAACAACCATGCCACACTCAAAATTGCTTAAGTCACCTTTCTTTCCCATTCTGATATTCAGTTTGGAGTTCAGGAGATTGTCTTGACCAGGACCACACCCCTAAATGCATTGAAGCAATGTGATTGGCATGTGATTGGTTGATTAGATAATTGCATTAATGAGAAATTGAACAGGTGTTCCTAATAATCCTTTAGGTGAGTGTATATCTTTCATTATATCTCGCTAGATAAAGCTGCCCTGGGAACTGTCATAAGAAACACAATCCAAAGAATATTACGTTTAAATATTAAAATAAAGCAGTGGTGACATTTTTACAAAAACCTACGGCAGTATAGTCCTTCTGGCCATACAACAACAACATTCCCAAATAATCAGATTATATCTAAACAAATGTGGACAAAAACAGACATGACAATACAAAATCAATGCAAATACTGAAACAGCCCTATAAGCCGTCACTGTGTCTTAAACAAATGCAAAACATGAGAAAAAATATCTTTTGAAATAAATTATCTTTTGTACTTATCCATTTCGTTGCAAATGTAGTCAGTGCGCTTAGTCAGAGAGAGCCCACCCACACACTCTTCTGATTGGCTGTGATTGTATGGTTTGCCGCTGAAAATCTTGTCGCATCGCATCTGGCTGGGACACAGCGTTAGGCTGTTTAAATTTGCTTTTCAAAAGTGCAACAGAACTAATGAGCAGCATCATGAATAGTTAATTTCCCCTGCTTGTCAGAATGCCAGGGTATGGCAACTGCCATACGTAAACACCACCCCTGCAATAAGCCTTGAAAGTTTGCCAGTGAAGTTAAATGCACAGAACAACTCTAAAAATTCTCAACTGCCCCAACAGAATTGTTGATAAGCGTGTCAGATTCTCACTTAGTTCTGCACTTATTGGAAAGGGTCCGTAGATGACAGCGAAACAGACTAACCTGGAGGCATTTTGTCTCATTATATTACCTCAGAAACAAATTATATCCTTCAACCGATACGGTTGAATTTAAAGCACTTTCTCTGCCAAGAATCAGGAAAAAGAGGAGTACAAGACAACCTACTTGGACTGGCCATCAGTGTTGGGGAAAGTTATTTTCTAAAAGTGATGCGTTACAATATTGCGTTACTCCCCCAAAAAAGTAACTAATTGCATTTACTTAGTTACTTTTTATGAAGAGTGCGTTACGTTACTTTTGTATTTTTTTTCTCACCTGGGTTGGGCTTGCTCCTTTGTTTGTTTTTTAATTTTAAAAAAGTTTTATATTTCGCAAATGTAAAGGCTCTTTCACACCAAAAGTGAAATAAGCCTCATGCTGGAGGAAATTCAAATACACACCTGTACAATAGAGGGTGCAGCTAAAAAAAAACCCCAGAAGAACAGGAGAAGAAAGTTCAACAGTCTTTAGTAATAAAAAAAGAAAAGTAAAACAAATGTGAAATAATTTTTGCTCATTACACAGTTAAATTGGATCATCTAAGTTCAGCAGCAAAGACATTGGTTAATAAAGAGATGGAATACAAAGTATATTTGTTTTATTTACATATTTAATTTATTAAATCTGCTGTCCATACATTTTTTTCTGTTCAAGATGTACCAAAATTATATAATGAGAATGTACAGCATGAATCCATTTTCCAAACCGCGTTTTTGTCTTACCCTGAATCATTATGGTACACTTATAATAAGTGTTTATATTGGGACTATTTTAGACAGGTCTGGTAGGAACCGCTGCGGAGGAGCACAGTCCCTGAGTGACACACCATAGACATAAACAGAGAGAAGTAGCTCCAGCTGCAATGTTCTTCCGCAAGACGCATGCAGTTCTGTTTATTAACCGCTAGAGTGCAAAAAGTTATGGACTGCAGCTTTAAAGTTTACATTCAAATATTTTTTTATACTGAATCTGTTTTTGTGCCAGTGAGTTGAGTAAATGCATCCTCACATTTAATCTAGAACTATAATAACCCTCATGTTTACACAGCGCACACAACGCCTCTGCACTTACTCCCAATTTCTTGGGCCAGGAGAGGTGTCAGCCAATAAATGGGTTACTTATTTGAAAAAGTAACTCAGATATTTTGTTGTAAATTTAAAAGAAATGCGTTACTTTACTACTTATTTGAAAAAAGTATTCTGATTCTGTAACTTGCATTACTTTTAATGTCTTAACCCCAACACTGGTGGCCATACATCTGTTATTCTCCATGCAAGGAGAATGTCTTTTTCAAGCCGTAAGAACACAGCATGTGCTCACAGACCGTAACAGAACACACTGAGGTTGCTGTCAGCTTCAGAAAGGTTGACTGAGTTGCATATTGGGAAGAAAAAAAGGTCTCTACAAGCCAGTGAATACTCTCCCCCATAGTCTCACTCTCATTCTCTGCATTTCTCGCACATGGTATTGATGTTCATCCCTTGGGGCTTTGCATGCTCTCCTTAATGGGTAAATTCATCAAAGTCAGTCCTGTCTCGCTGCGCATCCAGGTTAATTGTGTCTGTTTACACATGCATGCGCTATCCCTCTCGTTTCTCCTTTTAAATCAGAACAAAACTGAGATGAGGTGCGTACCAAGAAACAACATCCACTACAACCAGGTTTGCCAGGTCTGTGCAACAAAGGTAGCCAAATGGCCAGTCAAAAGTAGCCCAAAAATAGCCCAATGCGATTGCTCTCCATCAAGCGGCTGAATTCCCCTCTGAATTTGTACGTCTGGAAGGTGTTTTGGGGGTGTTGGTGTGCCGAAATTGTTGTTAAAAAATTTTTTACCCACGGCAACAACTTAAAAGTAGCTCAATTCCGCGGGAAGCCCATGTCTCTTGGCAACACTGACTACAACAGCCATCACTGCATGGGTCACAGCGAAAGAGATGGACTGTGGACTGATTTTCCAGGAGAGAACACCATGCCATCACTCTAGACTGGGTGTTTGTCTGTTTCTACACAGATGAATGGCAATCACTATGAACTCTTGCTCATACCCTAGGGATACTGGGCATTTCTTCCATGTGCCTAGAGCATACTGTGAGCCATCTGGTGCCCATCTCATATCCCTGTGAGGTAGTAAACGACCAGAGGAACAGCAAGCTATCAATCAAACAGCCAGTGAAATCATCTCATTGCAGGTCAGTGGTCTCCATCCAATATAAATTCCACACTGATCCGAAAATGACTGACTGCTGTAATCAAAACTAGATATTTTTCTTCTGTCCACCACACCCACATCTTAAGTGCTCCATGCCATAACAGGAAGTACTAAGATCCACTGATGTACATTAAAGAGCTGTACAGCCTAAAAAAAAGCCTGTTGACACTTCCATTTTATTCATAAACATTGGAGTCCAAAACTGATCTATTATCATTTATCAAACATATTAAGTGTAATGCTATTTATGAAATGTATACAGAACACTGTCTTTTTTAGCTTGCCTTCCAAAAGAAATATCTCAAATGTTTTCAAATTGTTTACACTTAAAACAAGTGAATACAACCTTACTGAAGATGCATTCTCAGAAAATAAGTCTTAAAAGTCCCATGGCATGGATTTTTTTTATTATTTTATAATGTCTCCTGAGGTGTACTTATATAGTTAGTATGGTTTTTACATAAAAAAAAGTCATAATTTAGAAATAAAAAGCACGATTTAGAAAGAAAGTCTGCGTGAACTTGAATGATAAGCTACACATTAGAAATCACTGATCACAGATCAGGCATTAATGAACACTGTTACTCACTGTTTGTGGCGGTGCTGTCGAATCCATATGGTAAAAGTCTGTTTGTAAAGCCTGTGCTGACGTCGCGACTGATAAACGGAATACATTTTCTCCAAATTCTCTGGGCAGAGGAAGGGGAGGTAACCATTCCCCGTATGACGGCATATAGGGAAGATTCCAGATCGGCTTGTCTGAGCTCTCATTTTCTCAAAGGCAGAGCAGAACACCCAGAACTCGGTTTACACCTATCATAATTTCTAGCCACTTGGGGACCATATAAAGGCTAGGGGAACTCATATTAATGTTAAAAAACATCATAAGATGATAATTTCATGCCATGGGACCTTTAATACCTTAAAGCTAGTCTAATCTACGGTCTAATCTTTTGCTTTTGACTACAGGCGAATCTCCAGTTGTCACTTTTGATTGTTGTTCTGACCTTTTTGGATTATTATTCCAGCTGCTGTGAAGAAAACGCTATATATTAGGGGTGGCACGGTACATGAAGAAAAACCCCGAACCATTCGGTTCGCTTGTCTCGGTTCGGAGCGTGTGCGTCGCACGGTTTCGACGCATTCGCAATGTATCCTCGTGCCCGTATGTTACCTCAGACAGTGGGTGTCCTTTTCACGTGAAATAAGAGGTGTGTGTGTGTGTGGACATACAGTAAAATAAAGTAAAAGTGGAGTGCTGCAGGTCACGTCACGTGTAGAAATGCAAGTGGGAGAGATAAGGAAGGCTGCCCGGAGTTGGAGGATGCGCCAGCGACGTATAGCAGTCAGGGCAGATGCAGTGCGTATGCGCGCGAGCGAGTGCATTCACACACTGGCAGTGTTTGTCTCGCGCAGCTGAACCGCGGCTCGTGTCTTGCAAATACAGACAAATATTGTCCATTCTGTCACATTTTCCGGTGTTCTCCTCCGACCCCTGTCTGTCTCCTGCTTTGATTTATGATGGGCAGCATATATCTGCTGCAAATGCGACGTGTTCCCCTCTGTCTCATACACACATGCATATAACATGCTGTATATAAGTAGTTCACATGATAAAATGTAACATTTAAAGCATTTAAAACATTTTTTTTTTCTTTTTTTTTCACAGTGCTGAATGTCATATGGTGATTGTGAAACACATGGAACACTTCATGGTGAAATTTGTTAATCAGGTCAGCTGAATTAAAGCCACAGTGCATTGTTCTGATCAAAATTGACATGATTAACATGAAACATGTTATGCCAATGTGTCGGACTCTGTAGACAGCCAGTTAAGAAACAACTTCTACATGATATAACAATTTTTTAATACTGTATCCTAATTGTGGATGATTAAGCTATATATCATATGCTGAAGTAAATTTCTTGAGTGTTAACGATAAAAAAACAACAACAACAAGAACCGTACAGAACCGAAAACCATGACCCTAAAACCGTGATACAAACTGAACTGTGGGTTTTGTGAACCGTGCCACCCTATCCGTCACCTACAGAATCCTCACATGCGATACTACTACTAGCCGGACTCCTCCTTTGACAGACGTATAATGACGCAAAGACATTGTGAATCGGGTAAGGTAGATAGTTTTGAGCACTGGCTGGTTATGTACTTGCTCAATATTTGATTTTGGATAATGTTTAACTAAAAAAAAAAGTTACGGACCGCAGCTTTAAAACAAGTGCATACAATCACACTGAAGATGCATTGTCAGAGTTTGTGCAAGTCTTAAAGGTCCCGTTCTTCGTGTTTTTTGAAGCTTTGATTGTGTTTACAGTGTGCAATATAACATGTGTTCATGTTTCGTGTGTAAAAAAAAAACAGTATTTTTAACACAATTTACTTATCTGTATACCGCTGTTTTTACTGTCCTAAAAACGGCTGATGACTTCCTTTATTCTATGAAGTCCCTCCTTCAGAAATACGTAACGAGTTCTGATTGTGCCAGCGGTTCCCGTGTTGGGATTTGACAGCAGCTTAGCGAACGTGGCACGGTTCCTGTGTTGTGATTCGACAGCAGCTTAGCGCATGTGGAAAGGTCACGCCTCTTAACGGGGTGATGTATGCGCTCAATGATCTCTACAGCGTCCCTGGGAAAGCCAAACAAAGGTGATTTGACTCCGGGATGAAAATAACAGCGTCTTGACGACATGGCGACAAACACACTCAAACGCAACACTTCCTCTTCTCCACGTGGGACAGCAACAAGACCACGCCCCCTTTTTTCGCGTATTCTTGTGGGCGGAGGTTAGTCTGTTCTACTGTTCTACTGACGTCATTTATGTAGGAAGTACCAGGATGTAGTCCAAGCCAGCCGTTCGCTGTAGGCTTTGAAAGGGAACTTCTGTTAAATAAAATATCTCGCTTGGCATTGAACTTTGAGCTTTATAATTTTACAGGTATTATTTATGCTCTAACAGCAACATTACACACTAACTAAAGTTTGAACAGTGGGATAACGAAGAAGGGGACCTTTAATACCTTATGGTTTGCTGCTCTTCAAGTAACTGGAAAATGATTGAATAAATGGTGTACTTCCCAGTGCCATGTATTCCTCACAAGTAACATTTTATTTAGATATACTCAGCAAAGGGTCTCCAAAGAGTGATTAGTATAAAATGTATTTGCATCTCATTGTCTTAATCTTAAAGTGCACTCTCCACCACGATTTGGCAATGACTCCAATCTCACTGCAGTTGGGCTCAATATCTTTGCGCCAGCTTGAGCTGATTATCTCCACTCAGATAGAAGCAAATCATTTGGCATCAAATATGCTTCACTTGGTTTTCCATAAAAGACTTGGTTGTGGGAGGTTCCTGGCTAACCGGTCAAGCAGAAAGACAAAAGCAAATAAGAACAGTTTCTATAGGAAAAACTCAAGCCAAGATGTTGGGGAATGCTAGCACTATGAAATTAATCACTCCCTGACAGCTATTTTCTCCTCTGAGATAAGAATTTGTCTTAAACGCCACATCGAATATGGCAAACTGGCATGGCAAATGTAAGTCTCTTTCTCTCATTAAACTTTTATAACTTAAAGGGTAGGCAATTATTTTTATAAACAATTTGTGTCATATTGGATGAAACTCTCTTCACATCCTCCTGACAGCAATCAATAATAGAAGTGGTCTAAATATTAAATCTTCTGTGGAAGTCTCAGGATCAAAAAATGTTCGTCCAAATCATTGCATTGGCTCCGAATGCTCCCTAGTGGAAACGTGGAATCTCCCTTGTGGAAGAAGAACGCCGTCTTGTTTACAACTGTGACAATGATTTTCAAAAGTGTGTGAAGTTCACGGCTCCATTGTTGCAGTAAACTTGCACAACGTTCTTGAATGAATCATTTATAGATGCACGTCGGTCTTTTATTGCAGGGACTTTAGGTTGGAACATGACACGGAACAAAGCGAACTGTGATTGGTTGCGTTACATGTCAGTCAAACGTTCTCTTGGGCGGTCCTTGACCAATGAAAGCTGCAATAGAGTCCAGACCTTCTGCCCTCAGTCTGAAGGCTACTCAAGCCTATGTCAGCACTATCGACGCCGAAGTGAATCTGCAGTAGTCAGGTGGTACAAGTAAGAGCTCTGTAAGATGTTTAAGTACATCATTATTGTAATGTTATGTGCTTTGAGACGAGGTAATTTAACACCATCTCTCATCACGTGATGCTTTTCAGAATCTGCTGTGTACGCGTTCATGTTTTTTTTTAAGGAGGCATGGCTTTGGAGAGGCTCTGAAGGGAGGTTGGGATCCCATGCATTCAAAGCTTGCTTGCTATTGCTAGATTCTCCGAAATTGCCTACCCTACCTTTAAATGTAGGAGCAGAGGTTTACCACAAAAGCCAGAGTTGGGATATGAAATGCACAGCCATAAATTATTTGCATTATAAAGGAACATTTTGTGTTTTCTATATGCTTCCAAGCAGACACTTTCACACAGATCAGGCAACTTCTATTTATTAAAAGTGACCATGAGGGTCAGGGAGGGAATTAAATATTCGATACACAAAGAAGCTGAATAAAAAAATCTTAGGATAACAATGCACCAGCAAACAGACTAATAAACTCATTCAAATTCAAATCCAGTGCCAAGCAATATTCATGACTTTGTGTGTCTGCCTTGCCCTCATTGTACATAATATTGCTGACAGAATTTCTTACGCTTTCAAGCATTAACTCGCTGACAAGACTTCAAAGATGGCAAATCCAAAGCATTAAAGGCAAAGCCGCAGTACCTTCCTGTAAGCAATCATGTTCGGCGAGTCGTCGTCTGGATCAGCAACGCCCACTGCGCCTTGGTCCTGAGAGGCCTGAGCCATTCTTGGTCTCTTGATGTCTCTTTCTGTCTCTGTGCGGAAAGGACAGAACAGAAGACAGATCAGTCATATCACACAGAATTCCAGTGAGCCACCCAGACAATGAATTAAAACAATTGTTATGTGTAAAAGTGTGAATGAGATTTGGACATTTAGATATGGGCCTACATGAAAACTCATAAAAAAATGTGTTTCACTGAGGAAATAAAGTCATGTCTCAGGGGTTATTAGGGGTCTCAAATCACGTTCACTTAATTCAAAGATGTTGATACATATGGGAATCAATGACATTCTTGCAAAGTTTCTTGTTCTCCTCCTTATGTGGTGTACTTGTACAGTGTGTCAGATTTAAATGGAAGGAGGCGAATTTTTCAATGAACCATGACTTAATTTCATTCAGACTATTAGTTGCATATTATTATATATTATTAGTTCATGGCTACGAATATAGACGATTCATGTGAACCACCTTTATCCACCTTAAATTTGACGCAAGAGCAGTCGTAGCTTTTTGTAGCTCAAATGAGCGAGGCTTCGGGTATTGTCCGTTTCCAGTTATTTTAGCTGCACAAAAACAGTATACTATGCTGTTTGATAGGCTATTGCAAACTGGTATTTATTATTAGGGGCCAAGCACTGAAGGTGCGAAGGCACCTATTGAAACCGTTCCCGTTCCTATTATTATTATTCTGCTTCTTCATCTTCTTCTGCTCGAGTCTATGGCAGCACATAGAACAGTAAGGTAAAAAGTTGTGAAATTTGGCACACAGATAGAGGATAGTCTGAAAAGTCACCATAGCAAATTTGGAGTTTCTAACTCAATCCCTCTAGCGCCACCATCAGTCCAAAATTTGACTCATCTTTATGCTAATAACTTTTGAACCATAAGAGCTAGAAACAAAATAATTTTTTCCTCTGATTCCGATTCGATTTCACTCTATTTTCCGTCATAAAAATTTTCCCGCCATTTATCATTTTCCGAAAAACCTACTTTTGCGAACTCGTCCTAGACGGTTCATCCGATTTGCACGAAAATTGAACCAGATCATCTTTAGACCATGCTGACAAAAAAAATTGCAAATCAAGTTGATTAGTCAAATTGTTTTCGATAAACGTGCAAACAAATTTTACGTAGCGGTTGCGAAAATACACATAAGGCTATATCTCCGCAACGCTTTATCGTATTCAAACCAAACTTGGTACATGTCATAAGCATGACCTGAGGCAACATGCAGTGTTTCAGCGCAGTGCCACCTACTGGTCCGGAGATACAAAAAAATGGCTGGTAATAACTTTTGAACCGTTTGTCCAAAAATCATCAAAATCATCAAAAGTGGTCTTGTTAGATTCAGGACGGCATGCCGCGTCGTCTGATATAAAATTTTACCATATCGGCCATTTTGGCTGTCGGCCATTTTGAATTGTGCTAAAATGCTGTATTTTAGGAACGCATGAACGGATTGTTACGAAACTCGGTTTGGGTCATCAGCTCGATGCCCTGAAGGAGCCCAAGAAGTTTCAAAACAGCGCCACCTAGTGGATATTTTTTTTTTACAAATGCTTATAACTTTGGGTGTGATTGACTTATTTTCATGGGAGTAAATTTTTTTGTCTCCTGAATCCTTGCCGAGTCCAACAATACCAGACTTGCCAGGTTTCGGCATATGGTTTGTGCAGCGTTGTAATTTAGCGATTTAAAAACATTAGCTGATATCTTCGAAACCGCTAGTCCGATCGAGACGAAACCAACGTCAGAAGTTCGGAAACATAGGTCAATAGTAATTTGTTAATGCCCAAATGTCAAAATATTGATAGTACAGGGGAGTAAAATCCAACCAAAGTCAGGTGTCAGTTTCCACATTTTTTCCTATAAATGTCTATAACTCTAAAAGGAAATGAGATATTTTCACCAAAATTGACACACGCATGTATGAGCTCACTCTGAGGACACATAAAAAAAGGTAGGATTGTGCCTCTTTGTGGCGCTATAATAGAACAAAACATGAAGTTCCCATTGACTACAATGCAGTATTATGATATAAAATGCTATACTTTACAAATTAATTGGTGTATCATTACGAAACTTGGTATGTGCCATCAGCATCATGCCTTTAAGGTACTTAAAAGGTTTCAAAACAGCACCGCCATGTGGTCCATACTTATAATGAAATGTCCTCTTGTGGCTATATCTCTGCAATGACATATTGACACTATATTGACACCCTGCTTTGATATATTGACACCAATCTTTGCATGTGTCATTGTTCCCTTATTCTGACCACACCACATCAATTTCGTAACTGTGCCACCTATTGGTTGAAAGTGATATATCATTAAATCATTATTATCGACTGTATTTATCGTATATTTTCTCTAAAATCACCTTAATAGGTATTTAATTGCTCATTGCTGCAGTTGATCTGACACTGCCAGCCATTTTGGTATGTCTTGTCTTCTTCTTTGCGCTTGGCCCCCCGATAATGGCTGCTTGCAGCTATATTATTCTAATTACTTTTCGTTATCATAGAGCAAATAGTTTTATCATTGTTTTTTTTGCAATGAATTGGAAGTCTTGCACATTCACAGAAAATGAGGAGGATAGAACTTTTGGAATGTGACACTCACTCTCCATCCTCTCATCCATCTCCTTTTGTGATCCATGGATAAAACAAATTAGAAGGGTTTTCATTTTTTGGGGGGTGAACAAAATAGTTTATTATTATTACTGATATTTTTTTTTTAAACTATCCTTTCTATAATTAAAATGTTTATTTGCAACAAAAAGGTGTATTATGTATAGAAAAATAGCAAGATAGTAAGAAAATAATTCCGTAGAATTTTCTCAGTAGTAGTATGTTTCTAAACAAACAAACATGGAATACAGAAATTGTACCTAGGAAATTCATTGGTAAGCTAATGGCCACCTCTAATTAAATTAGTAAGTAAAGGATTAGTTCACTTTAAAATGAATGTCCTGATAATTTTCCTGATAATAGGGTCTTTATCTAGTGAAACCATCTGTCATTTTCAAGAAAAAAAATAAACATTTATATTGTCTGGCTATCACCAGACCAAGCTCAATCTTTTAAGATTGAACATTAGTCTGGGGAGTCTGCTCTGTATTTTCTACTGCACAAGAGGCGTGATCAACGGGTATAGTTCAAATGACTCTGTACGCAATTGGATAGTCCTTCAACCAATCAGACCAACGATCCGGGTGACGTACAAAGAGACGCCAAAACTACAGGCAGGAAACGTGCCAACAAACGTGTAGAGATGGTGGTCCAGTGGGTTAAACCATGGAACTGATATGCAGAAGGTTGCTGGTTCGATTCCAGCGGTCACCACCAGTGTGTCCTTGAGCAAGGCACTTTACTCCACGTTGCTCCAGGGGGATGTAATTAGTGCACTGTAAGTCGCTTTGGATAAAAGCGTAAATGTAAACGTGTTGGTTTGTAGCATTGATCAACGATTTGCAGAAGCAGCAATGGCAAAAAAAACATGAAAGTGAGTGGTATTTACACCCACTCGAGCGATTTGTTTTCTAAACTAAAACTAAAGTTGTTTGCCGTCGCGTCTCTATCGTCATCATGTTAAACCCACCAATAGCGGGCCAGGTGGATAAACCAGTTTGTGATTGGTCCCCGCAGATTTGTAATGGAGGCAGGATAGAAAAATGTACAGGTTTCCAGCCTGAGCTGCAGGGCGAAATCAAATCGCTGGCAGATCAGGCTGGGTTTACCGAGTCTAACATTTATATACTTTTTAACCTAAATTGCTCATCTTGCACTGCACTGCGGCGTGTCACGGATTGCGCAATCACGTCTGAGAGGTCACACTAGACGTAGGCGGAAGTACCGCCCCAAGCGAACGTACAAAGACTAATACAAACGTCCTTTACAAAAAATATCCATCTCCAACTTCAAAATTGTCCGACAACGTTGTTTAACTTTTTTTGCTAAAGGACGTTTGTATTAGTCTTCGCATGAGCGCTTTGTAAACACAGGGCGGTACTTCTGCCTACGTCTAGTGTGACCTTTCCACAATTTAGGTTAAAAAGTATATACATTTTTATTTTTATTTTAGAAAATGACAGATGGTTCCGCTAGATAAGAACGTATTCCTCAGCTGGGATCGTGCAGAGCCCTTCGAAAGCCTTCAAAGCCCTTTGAAACTGCATTGATTTGTACCTTCAACATTTTGGTTGCCATTGAAGTCCATTATGGAGACAAATCCTGAAATGTTTTCCTCAAAAAAATTATTTTCCATTGAAGAAAGAAAGACATCTCTTGGATGGCATGGGGGTGAGAAAATGATCAGAACATTTTCATTTTGAAGTGAACGAATCCTTTAAGAGTCATGGGTTATGCACACCTAGAGATTAAGCTTTATGCGTCTAATCGATTGCACAGAAAGCGGTTTATCGCCCACTCATAATTGAAGTCAAATCAGTTTTCGGTTTCAGATAATGGAACAGACATGTTGACACATCTTTCTCTTCAGCCCATGTTCCTCTCAAGAGCAATAGGCTAATACAGCAATAGGCTGTGATTTTAGTTCTGCTACAGGATTTGGCATTTAAGTGGTAACCATACAACGTTAACTGGAGGGAAAAAAGAGAAGGTTTTAGTATTAACCAACAACAAATACAACTCACTGAAACGGTGCTAAAAACATCCCGAAACCTTCCTGGTTGCACGTAATTTTTTTTTTTTTTTAACAACAACAACGATTAGGGCTTTTTAAAGATGCCAAGCACCGAACGTAACCATTTGCATTTTAAAAACTGTGTGAAAATGTCTTTGTTACTGAAAAAATGACAGGCAAAGAAAGGATAAGAGGCTCCCATTCTTTTGGTCTTCTTCGTCACAGGCTGTAGACTTCACTTCACTGCTGTACGCGGTGTCTCACCTGCACGAGTGTGCTAGAAAACAAACACTCAAGTATTTTCTCATGGTCTCCTAAATGTATCCTTGGACTTATTAGGAACCCTGAATTGATTATGCTTTTCCACGCTGGCCACATGAGGAGCGCGAGCTCATAACAGCTGTTTGTGATCAACACCAGCGAACCTTAAGGTAGAACTGTGGGCATGATTTCCCAGCGCCGCATTGCACTACAAACATGTGTAGCTATTTAAAAAAAAAGACAAACAGCTGCTTCCAGAGCGCAATCCCCACGGGAACACCGTCCCAATTCACACAGCACTCCACACAGTGATGCCGAATATAGACGCAGGAAAAACCCTGTCACTGAAAGACACGCTCGCTCACTCACCCTCTTTCTCCCGCGCACACACGCGCACGCACAGCAGGGAGCGCGAGGCGACAGGATGATTCACTTCAAACTCACCCGCACTTTGGGAGCCACTTGAATCCAGCGCTGGACATGATAATTGATCGTTCAGCACGAGCGAACATTGGTACAAGTTTACAGTGACACCCAGTCACACATAAACAACTGATGACTGGAAGAGCGCATTACCTTAGTAAGTACCGCCTCGTCCACTCCTCGGATCTCGATTTCCCCTCCTTAGCAACCAGAAAAGAGCAGGTTCATGATCTAACTGGCTTGAAGAGACTGTGGTGGTGATGATGATGGGGTGGGAAGATGATGAAGAGACTCTAAGGAACCGTGCAGCTGTGGAAAGCAGCGGGTTCCTTCCACTCTGTCCGTCTCGCGCGCACTGGATCCCAGCGTGGGTGGTCGCTGCGTGGAGTGAAGTGCTCAGGTACAGTGTGAGGATCCTGGCATGTGTGCAAACTGAGTGTGAGAGTGTGTGTCAGAGGCAGGGAGGGAACGAGGGAGGGAGGATAACGGGGTGGTTTGGGGGTGGAGTGTCTCCCTCATGTAGTTTCTGGCGAGCAATTTTGAAATATGCATGTTTATTAAGGGTGAGAATGATTTTGTAGGCATGCCAAATTGAATTCTGTCCTGTGATTACAAACATTCAATTGAGTAATCTCCGCTAATTTCTGTATTTCTCTCATTGGGACATCTGGCTAAAATGAAGAGGGTTAGGGTTTAAGAATAAATGCAGTTTATCAATGCAGTAGTACAGGGGTCACTTTGTCTTTACAAACATAAGTTGACCATAAAATGTTAGTACTTTTTTTGTGGCAAAAACACTTAGAAAAAAATGGTCCCTTCACACATGAAATGAGCAACACACACACACACACACACACACACACACACACACACACACACACACACACACACACACACACACACACAAAGCTATGAACAGTGAGTTGTGTGTTTGTGTTCAAACTCCCCCATTCTTCAAGAACAGCCTCTTTGCAAAGCCTCCAATGTGACATTTCACACACACAAAAAATGTTCCGCTCAGGCAGTTAAGTGTCAGATTGAAATGATCAGCGATCCTTCAGAAGGTGGAGCCTAAATAACCCAGGTTTGACATGCCTTATCACATATTTCTTTAGTAATTTAGAAATAATATAATACCTGGAGAGAGCCAACCAATCATTCTGGAGAAACACTTGTCACCACAAGAATGTGCAGAGTCTCATCACTAACTGTCCTAACATCAAAGGAAGCAGACAGGGGGAAAAAAGTCAATTTCATTCTTTTAAAAACAATCCTGGAAAAAATAAAAATAAATCAGGGGAAATCGGGCCCTGTTCATTCTGTCATTTTTAATAAGTGAGTGTGTGCCAAACCTGTGACTGAAGAGGGTAAGATTTCATCAGAAACAGTTGCAAGATGAAAAATGCTTGACCACAACTGAGCTGTTTCAAGAAGGCTAATGGGACGCCATCTTAACTCGCTGAAAAGGTCTATATAAATGCTCTTTGGACCATTTTTTTTAAATAGTCCATCAAATTCTTTTATCTGAAAAGATTACTCATTTACAGATTTCTCATTATTTGATCATTTTAAAAGAAAAGAGGAAGAATATTACCTATGGGTATAAGTCTATATTTTCATGTTTCATGTAGCCATCATATTTGCACATTGCAAAATAGGTATTTAGTTCCATCGCATGGTTCTGAAATGGATAGACAACAGAAAACGGGGAGAAATATTCATTAAATGCACTACAAGTACCACAACTCATCCACTGCAGAATGTCACACATCTGGACCACAGAGACTTCACAGAGAACACAGTCTTTTTTGTCTCCTACAGGTCCACTCATGCAATCTGCCGTTTCATTTGTCTGCAGCATCCCCTCTTCTATCCCATACATATATGCACACATCCTCTCTCTCTCTCACACACACACACACACACACCCTTCCCCTTCTCTTTTTCTTCCCTACTGGCTCTTAATTGGCCTTCTGGCACAACTGAGATGATGCATACCCACAGGGAATCCTGATAGAGTTCTGGGAGTCTTTCTTTACTTTTTGTTACATTTTCTCCAAGTTCAGACAAAACATGATGCAATAAGGAGTGATTTATCGAAAGAGAGAAAAAGTGCAAAACCCTTGTAAGTTCACAAAGATTATATATATATATATATATATATATAAACACAGAGACACATCGATCAGGCATAACATTATGAAGTGAATAACACTGATTATCTCTTCATCACGGCACCTGTTAGTGGGTGGGATATATTAGGCAGCAAGTGAACATTTTGTCCTCAAAGTTGATGTGTTAGAAGCAGGAAAAATGGGCAAGAGTAAGGATTTGAGTGAGTTTGACAAATTGTGATGGCTAGACGACTGGGTCAGTGCATCTCCAAAACTGCAGCTCTTGTGGGGTGTTCCCAGTCGGCAGTGGTCAGTATCTATCAAAAGTGGTCCAAGGAAGGAACAGTGAACTGGCGACAGGATCATGGGCGGCCAAGGCTCATTGATGCATGTGGGGAGCGAAGGCTGGCCCATGTGGTCCGATCAAACAGACGAGCTACTGTAGCTCAAATTGCTCAAAAAGTTAATGCTGGTTCTGATAGAAAGGTATCAGAATACACAGTGTATCCCAGTTTGTTGCGTATGGGGCTGCATAGCCGCAGACCAGTCAGGGCGCCCATGCTGACCCCTCTCCACCGCCTAAAGCACTAACAGTGTGCACGTGAGCATCAGAACTGGACCACGGAGCAATGGAAGAAGGTGGCCTGGTCTGATTAATCACATTTTCTTTTACATCATGTAGATGGTTAGGTGCGGGTGCGTCGCTTACCTGGGGAACACCTGGCACCAGGATGCACTATGGGAAGAAGGCACACCGCTGGAGACAGGGTGATGCTTTGGGAAATGTTCTGCTGGGAAACCTTGGATCCTGCCCTCCATATGGATGTTACTTTGACATGTACCACCTACCTAAGCATTGTTGTAGACCATGTACACCCTTTCATGGAAACTGTATTCCCTGGTGACTGTGGCCTCTTTCAGCAGGATAATGCGTCCTGCCACAAAGCAAAAATGGTTTGAGGCACACAACGAGTGTTTATTTGGCCTCCAAATTCCCCAGATCTCAATCCAATTGAGCATCTATGAGATGTGCTGAACAAACAAGTCTGATCCATGGAAATGGATCCCCACGATCTAACTAATCCAATCCCCACCTCGCAATTTACAGGACTTAAAGGATCTGCTGCTAACATCTTGGTACCATATGTCATAATGTAATGCCTGATCGTTGTACTATTGCTCAAGAATGTTGCATTTCCAGTCTCTTCTAGCTAGGGTCATTGTTATCAACCCTTGACCAAATATCAAGTACTCTATTTTTCAGAGAACAGCCTGGCAAGGGCTATTTATCAGTTCCAGGAAGTGTCCTTTATCACATACTCTAACCAGCCCCTTCCTGAGCCATAGGTGTTAACACAGCTCCTACACTATTTTTGGGGCTCTCTGTCCTTCATTGTTTTAGTCAGGATGTATAAAATTGGCATGGCTGATTACAACAGCATTTACACATAAGTATATACTTTGAGGCTAAAAAAAAGAGGTCATTTTGAAGCTATACTACAAGTAACTTACCCCATTATACTATAATTCAAAATACAGATACTCCAAACATGCATTAGCACATGCTCAAATGCTCTCTTCCCCGAAATCAATACTGTCAGAAGCCATTAGGGAGGAGTAATTGCTCATCATGTCTGAATCACAAATGTATTCAGCCAACCACTCACTCAAAGAGGCATGTGTACACACATATACAGTCATAATGGACATTGGCGCATAGCGACATCAGCACAAATTGACAGTATCAGGAACCCACCCACTCCAGGCTAGATTAATTATTTAGACTAGAGAGAGATGTAAGAAATGCACAGATATGTTTCCCTATCTCCAGTAGCCTAATTGCATTGCAAACAATCATCTCACGAAATAAGCTGGTTTTCCATTTCATGCAGACAAGAATTATCTTCTGTTGAGCTGCAGGATGAATATATGTTGCAAATGCAAGTGTTTTCTCCTTGCTTGCACTGAACTGGAGACATTTCTGTCTTATAAAGTAATGCTCCAGTGTGCATTAGGTAACATGTCGCAAGAGTGTTACATTCGCAGTGCATTTATGTTCTTTCTTACAGGCGACCAGCAGTAAAGGGCACGTTGCATAAATGCCAATTATTAGAACAGGTTGCTAAGAATAGAAGTCGAGTGTTAAAGTCTGAATGTGACAAAAGTAAAGAGGACTCTAGTATTAGGCTGAAATGAAACCTAGTGCACAATGTTATATGGTCAACAAAGTTATTGACGAAAACGGTCATTGTTTTTTCAGCAATAACCAAGATAAGACAAATTATGAATTGATGATAAAAAAAACGGCAATAAACGACAATTTTCACATTTTTTGTTAAAAGTAGATATGGTTACATTAATCAAATTAATAAATATGATAAGACAAAATATTGAAAAATATTACATTTTTACCCCCAAAAAAAGGCGTGCTGTGGTATCTGGCACCAAGATGTTAGCAGCAGATCCTTTCAGTCCTGTAATTTGTGAGGTGGGGCCTCCATGGATCATACTTGTTTGTTCAGCACATCCCACAGATGCTCGATTGGATTGAGATCTGGGGAATTTGGAGGCCAAGTCAACACCTCAAACTCGTTGTGCTCCTCAAACCATTCCTGAACCATTTTTGCATTGTGGCAGGGCGCATTATCCTGCTGAAAGAGGCCACAGCCACCAGGGAATACCGTTTCCATGAAAGGGTGTATACATGGTCTGCAACAATGCTTAGGTAGGTGGTATGTGTCAAAGTAACATCCACATAGATGGCAGGACCTAAGGTTCCCAGCAGAAAAATGCCCAAAGCGTCTCCGCCGGCTTGCCTTCCCTTAGTGCATCCTGGTGTGTTCCCCAGGTAAGCAGCCGGCCATCCATGTGATGTAAAAGAAAACGTGATTCATCAGAGCAGGACACCTTCTTCCATTGAGAAGGTGTCCGCAGTGGTCCAGTTCTGATGCTCACGTGCCCACTGTTGGCGCTTTCGGCGGTGGACAGGGGTCAGCATGGGCACCCTGACTGGTCTGCGGCTATGCAGCCCCATACGCACCACCTTCTGACACCTTCTCTATCAGAACCAGCATTAACTTCTTGAGAAATTTGAGCTACAGTAGCTAATCTGTTTGATTGGACCACACGGGCCAGCCTTTGTTCCCCACGTGCATCAATGAGCCTTGGCCGCCCATGACCTTGTCGCCAGTTAACTACTTTTTCTTCCTTGGACCACTTTTGATAGATACTGACCACTGCAGACCGGGAACACCCCACAAGAGCTGCAGTTTTGGAGATGCTCTGATCCAGTCGTCTAGCCCTTGTCAAACTCACATATATATATATATATACATACATACATACGTACATGTGTGTGTATATTATATATATATATATATATATATACACACACGTACGTACGTACGAATATATGTATGTATGTATGTATGTATGTATGTATGTATGTATGTATGTACGTACATATGTATATACGTATGTATGTATATACACATACATATATATACATATATTGTCACGTCACAAACAAAGGAAACTGGTGCGAGGACTCAAGTGCAGATAAATAAAGGTTTTATTAACAAAATAACAGAAACACAAAACAAAAACCCACAGGGGGGAAAAACAAAACATAATACCAGGAACGGGAGACGTAACAGACATCACAATGAACCGACAAGGACTGCAAACACAAAGGAACTTATAAAGGGGACAAATAAAGCAGGTAACGAGGGAACACAGGTGGGGCAAATTAAACCAATAAGAAGATAATAAGGAGGGTGGGAACTAGACAAGGACGGAAAATAACAAAACCACCACATGTGCTACACAAGACAGGACAGGCATGTGACATTACCCCCTCCTTAAGGAGCGGCTACCAGACGCTCCACAAGAACAGGGCGGGACGGGAGGGACAGACCAGGGCGGGACGGGGGGGACAGACCAGGGCGGGACGGGGGGGACAGACCAGGGCGGGACGGTAGGGACAGACCAGGGCGGGACGGGAGGGACAGACCAGGGCGGGACGGGAGGGACAGACCAGGGCGGGACGGGAGGGACAGACCAGGGCGGGACTGGAGGGACAGGCCAGGGCGGGACTGGAGGGACAGACCAGGGCGGGACGGGAGGGACAGACCAGGGCAGGGCGGGACGGGAGGGGCAGGGCGGGACGGGAGGGACAGACCAGGGCAGGGCGGGACGGGAGGGACAGACCAGGGCAGGGCGGGACGGGAGGGACAGACCAGGGCGGGACGGGAGGGACAGACCAGGGCGGGACGGGAGGGACAGACCAGGGCGGGACAGACCAGGGCGGGACGGGCGGGACAGACCAGGGCGGGACGGGAGGGACAGACCAGGGCGGGAAGGGGGAAACAAAAAGTTCATACGGCCAGGGCGGCCCGCGGAGTTCAGGCGGCCAGGGCGGCGTGGGCAGAGCAGGACGCCAGGTCGGCGCGAGAAGAGCAGGACGCCAGGCCGGCGCGGTCAGAGCAGGATGCCAGGTCGGCGAGAGAAGAGCAGGACGCCAGGCCGGCGCGGGAAGAGCAGGGCGTCTGGGCGGCGCAGTCAGAGCAGGGCGTCTGGGTGGCGCGGACAGAACAGGGACCACCGGAACTGGGTCCACCGGAACCGGAACCACCGGAGCCATCACGGAGGGAGCCTTCCTTCTGCTCCTCCGCTTAGAGACCACCGGCACCGTAGTCCACCGGCACCGAGTCCACCGGCACCGAGTCCACCGGCACAGGGACCACCGGCACAGGGACCACCGGAACTGAGACCCCCGGAGCCGTCACGGAGGGAGCCTTCCTTCTCCTCCTCCGCTTAGAGACCACCGGCACCAAGTCCACCGGAACAGGGACCACCGGAACTCGATCCACCGGAACAGGGACAACCGGAACAGGATCCACCGGAACAGGGACCACCGGAACACGGACCACCGGAACTGGGTGAGTGGCCGATATGGCGACCACGTTCTTCCTCCTCCCTCTCCCCGAAGGGGTCATCGGAGGACTGGGGACCTGGCAGTCTGTGAGGATAAGTGGGGGAGGACCAAGAGGTGGAAGTCCACCCTTATGGAACTCTCCTCCATCACCCCGATTGTATACAAACCCCACAAACTGCCAGAATGATAAAATCCCCAGCATTCCCATCTCCCAAGTGCTGACAGGCTCCTTCAGGCCATTGTTAAAAATGTCCTTACGCTCCGTGTCACTGATGTTGAGCCCCTCTGCTGCGAAGACAAACCGGTAAGCAAACTCCCTCACGCTGGCCTTCTCCTGCCGAAGGGAAAGGAGCTTGCTCCGTCATCCTGCGGTCTGTGCAGCAGAGGGGCAGGGAGATGGGAAAAGGAAGGTCTTCATCTTCTGCTGAGTCCTCTTGTAGGTCGGTTCATTCTGTCACGTCACAAACAAAGGAAACTGGTGCGAGGACTCAAGTGCAGATAAATAAAGGTTTTATTAACAAAATAACAGAAACCCACATGGGGGAAAACAAAACATAATACCAGGAACACAGGGAACGGGAGACGTAACATAGACATCACAATGAACCGACAAGGACTGCAAACACAAAGGAACTTATAAAGGGGACAAATAAAGCAGGTAACGAGGGAACACAGGTGGGGCAAATTAAACCAATAAGAAGATAACAAGGAGGGTGGGAACTAGACAAGGACGGAAAATAACAAAACCACCACATGTGCTACACAAGACAGGACAGGCATGTGACATATATATATATATATATATATATATGATCCACACAGAGGCTATGATCCACACAGAGATCTGATCTCACCATCATCGAGTCCGTCTGGGATTACATGAAGAAACAGAAAAAACTGAGACT